>AWOL01S0001680.1:24174-75821 GCA_000715115.1 Nicotiana otophora
TATATATGTTTCTATATCAGTTTCAATTAATTAAGCTAGCAAAATGAGTCCAAACAATTTAAATATTACATGATAAAGTCCTAAGTCTACCCGGACATAAACCTGCTTTAGCTACATACGAACTCTCGTCACCTCGTGCATACGTAGCACCCACAACTAGTAGCACATAATAATTACATCACCTAGGGGTAGTTTCTCCCTCACAAGGTTAGACAGGAGACTTACTTCGCTTCGAAGTTTCATAACCGGCTCCAACACCTCTCTAACCCTTCAAACCAATGGTCATCGATTAAAAACTAGTCAAACAAGGTGCAAATCAATCAAGATATACTCCAATGCGTATAATTTAACAATTTATAATAATTCTCAACTCTTCTCGAAAAGTCAACAAAGTCAACCCTCATGCCCATGTGTACGGATTACGAAAATTCTTTAAGATAATCATTACCCATAACACCACGAACTCGAATATATAGTTTATTCCTAATTTTATGTCCAATTTCATTGTAAAAATCCAAATACCAAATTTTAGGTTTTCTTCAAAATCTCACAATTTCTACCATTTTCCATGTTCAAATCCATGTATAATTCATGTATTTAACTCACAATATGAAGAAATCACTTACCTAGAGGAGGATGACGAAAACGCTCCTTCAAAAATTGCCCCAAGCTCCGCTCCAATGGAAAGTTTTGGATAAAATGCGCCAAAACCCATCTTTGCTTACTTGTACACTGACCAGACGACCTTCATCGCGAATGCGGCCTTGCCCTCGCGTTCGCGAAGTACAACCTGCTTCAGCTCCAAAATCCTTCTTTACTATCACGAAGATAGGCTTGCGAGCGTGATGCCTTACCAAGATTGACCATCATGAACGCGTAGGCCAAGACTCCCAGGTCCAGTTTCCCTTACGCGAACGCGACCGGTCAATCACGAATGCGGAGCACAACTACCTAGACCTTCGCGAACTCGACTGCCTTATCGTGAACGTATTAAACAAACAGGCCTCCAGTCTAATACCTTCTTCGCGAACGCGTCTCTTCCTCTGCATTCGCGAAGAACAAAACCAGCAACATCAATTCATCCAAACTTGGTCCGAAACCACCCCGAATCATTTCCGAGGCCCCCGGGACCCAGTCCAATCACACCAACAAGTCCCAAAACATGACATGAATATGATCGGGGCCTCAAGTCACACCAAACAATATCAAAACTACCGATCGCGAACCGACCTTGATTCATGATCGACGACTCTCTTAGACCTGTCGTCAGTTCTGGTGGGATAAATAGACCCAAAAGGGTCCCCGATTTAGTCGTCCTCGACTCTGATTTTTGATTGGTACCTGTTGTAGATGTCGGCCCAAGTTACCGCCGGATACTCTACCAAATATTGTTTAGTTGCTGCGAAGCTAAGGAGCTTCAGGGGTTAAGTCCTTGAGTGAATGCCTGAACGGACCAATCATTCGCAACCGTAGGAAAGTCCATATGTTCTATTTGAAACCTTGACATGAACTCCCTGAACATCTCGTTGTCTCTTTGCTTAACATTGAAAAGGTCTAATTTTTGGTGTCGACCTTGATGGCCCCGGCATGAGCCTTCATAAAAGCATCTGCGAGCATAGCGATCGAGTCAATAGAATTTGAGGATAAGTTGTGGTACCATATCATTGCTCCTTTTGAAAGAGTTTCCCCGAACTTCTTTAGTAACACTGACTCGATTTCATCGTCTTCCAAGTCATTGCATTTAGTGGCACATGTGTAAAAGGTCACATTCTCATTCGGATCCGTGGTTTTATTATATTTTGGAATATCGGGCATACGAAATCTCTTCGGGATTGGCTTTGGTGTTGCATTTGGAGGGAAAGGCTTTTGGAAAAATTTTGTGCAGTTGCGCTATCGCCGCATGTTGATCCTGTAACAATTCGATGATTAGCTATAGACTAATCCTGTCGCCTTCGGCTTCGGGCGCTCCTCGAGCCGTTGGTCGGGATCCTCCGCGAACGTTGTTTTCAGGATCGATAGGCAAGTTGGCGTCGATGGCCACCTGTAAGTTAGAATCGACTAGGTGTGCAACTGGGACTCCGTTGAGATCAGCAGGGGGCACCTCGTTGCTAGGCACCAGATTGTTATTTTCTCCCTGATTTCCAAAATCAGCCTCAATGTTCAAATGAGCAGACTGAGAATTTGGCATTTTTAAGCTGACCTGAAATTGGGACCTCAAAGAACAAGTGTAAAATAGAGTGTGTTATGGAGATTTTGTATCAAACCACCACTATTATCCTTAGTCCCACGGTGGGCGCCAAACTATTTACCCTTAAAACAAATAACAATTGAATTTGTACGCGATTTTAAGGATATGTGGATTGATTGAACACAAGTAATCAAGAATTTTAGATAAACGAATTAAAGATAAAATGAATAAACATACCAGTTGTGACGTTAAGACCGGGCTTTTATTTAAGCTGAACAATAATTGTATCCTCGGCCAGGCCCTCGATTCGAAGCCAAATGTATATAAAGAACAATGATTAAAATAAGAACTTTTCAATAGCTAGAAAGTATAGAAATAAGTTTGTATTGCCTTCATATGCGTGTTATAACGTGTCTAATGAATAAAAAGCTTCCCCTTTATATAGTAGGAGAGTTTCATTCCTAGTACAATTCTAAAAAAGGTAAAATCCTCCTTTCTCGTCAATTACTGATATACTATCGACATCGGGCGAGATCCGCGCCGTGATATGCGGTCAGGTGCGGATATTACAGCCCCTGTTAGTCGTGTGCAACCGTTTGTAGTGCTTTTCGAGGTCTTGGAGCTCGTTCTGGGTTCGGGAAGTGTTGTCTCATCAGGCCTGGTGGCCAGTACCCCATTCTAACCTCGATTCAAAGAGTTCCCAGATTCGGTCTGATCTCATACATTCATAGTCTTACTTCATCTGGCTTACCGGAAAGTTGGGGTGTGCACTAACCCCGAGCTCATCCGTATACAAAACTATCACCTATTTAATTATCAATCAACAAGGTGGTTCACAAAAATTGGTTAGACGCTAATCTCTGCTAATTAATTAATATTATACTCCCGCTGTTTCAATTTATGTGAACACATTTGATTGAGCACAAAGTTTAAGAAAAGAGAGAAGACTTTTGAACTTGTGGTGTAAAATGAGGCACATATATTTTATGTGGATATAAATCATTACATAAAGTTAATTTGTTTCCAAATAAGGAAAGATGTCATTTTTTTTGGCATAGACTAAAAAAGAAATATGTTCGCATAAATTGAAATTGAGGGAGTATTTAATAAGATATGAACATCATTTAAAAAATTAATATTATCTAAATAGATAAATGAGGCTGCATATTAAGATTTTTTAATTTCTAATTTAATTCAATAACTTTTAAATTTACCTTTTTAATGGATTATGCCTACCAAACAACTTGAGAACCAAATCTAAACAAAAAAGAACTTAAAAATTACAAAAATATTATGATTGAAGAATATTATTAGTATTCTCATATAATGAACAGATGATCATGCTATTATAAGGAGTAGGCGTAAACCAAACAAATATAAGCACAGCCATTCAAAAAAAAAAACGGCCTTAATATCTTTGATATATTCATAATTTGTATACCATTAGCAAGCACCATGTGCGATTTTAAATCATACATTTCAAAATTCCCAATACCATATCATGGGTCAATCAACAATGGACCAAATGTCATATTACCCCTCACCCATTACATGAACCGTAAAGTCAATCAATCTAGCTCAGGAATTCAATATCATCAATTTTTATCTCATGCGTCAAACCCTAACTTAATTATTAATAGAATATAATGTTAATCGGTGGCAAATTCAAGCTTAATCATGAGTCTTTGGTCCTGGAAATTAGACAGATGCATTATTTCAAACTTGTTTTCTTAATTTTCTCGTATAACCAGTGGTAGAGACAAGATTTTCATAAAGAAAGTACGAATACGAATAATCCAAAAGGA
This sequence comes from Nicotiana otophora, assembly GCA_000715115.1. NCBI lineage: Eukaryota > Viridiplantae > Streptophyta > Magnoliopsida > Solanales > Solanaceae > Nicotiana > Nicotiana otophora. The sequence goes on from AWOL01S0001680.1 coordinate 28,168, forward strand.
TTCAAAAAGAATGAATTTATATACATAATACTGCTATAATTTTCTAGCAAAGAGGGTTGAGTGTACCTCCTTCTTCCCGCCCCTTAGCTCCGCCTTTGATGATAATATGCGGCGACTAGGTCCTTTTCTTAGAAACAACAACAACAACAACCCAGTATAATCCCACTAGTGGGGTCTGGGGAGGGTAGTGTGTACGCAGACCTTACCCCTACCCTAGGGGTAGAGAGGCTGTTTCCAATAGAAACTCGGCATCCTTCCCTCCAAGAACTCCCCAACCTTGCTCTTGGGGTGACTCGAACTTACAACCTCTTGGTTGGAAGTGGAGGGTGCTTACCATCAGAGCAACCCACCTTTTCTTAGAAAGGATTCTCTAAAAATAAAAAGACATGGAAATTAAATACAAAATAGAAAGTGCATTGAGCATATGGAAGAAAATATTTGATCTCATTATATTGACTGTGAATGATTAATGAATTCAGGCTAGCAAGAAAACATCCATCCAATACCATCACACTACTGAACTTCCAGCCCATAAACAAAAACCCAAAAATTAATGTTTACTTCTTAGGACGACAATCTAATAACCCTACTGAGTTGTCATATTTGCTATTGTTCCAATTTTCTGCTATACTAGTGGAGATTTTAGATAAAAAAGCAACAAAATATTTCGAAGTTATAAGTTCAAACTAATTATGATTTGGTATATCTCACAGCAAACATCGTTATAAGCCACTTGACCGCTATATGTTAGGCAATTAAACGTATTAGACACATTTTATTACGTTAAAACACCACTCAATGCGTCAGTTTTACATATGAAGCTACACATATCAATCTAGTAGCTCGGGGCATAGATTCCAAGTTCATGCAGTAGAAGGAACGAAGCCTAACGGATGTAATGTAGATAGCCTACTCTAATACAAACATTAGTGACTGTTTCCACGGCTCGAGCCCGTGACGTATAAGTCACACGGAGATAACTTTACAGTTGCTCCAAGGCATCCCTCCTCACACATATCAATATATTTGGAAAATATATACGTAAGAAATCACAATACGCATCTGGTCTTTCTTGAGGCCGATATTCAAAATAATTTCCTTATTAGTCCAATGAACTAAATTTTTCTGCAAAAGGTCAATGAAATAATCCCTTTTTTTACAGGACACATTTATCCAGGTTTACTCGCCTTATTGGCTTCTTGCCTTGAGCTTTAGGAGACATCAAAAGCATTTTCGTTGTAAATGTAGAGTCTTTATTAAAGTTGCAATTTCCTTTGATACACAATAACTTTTGAACGTGGGCCAAATAGAAGGCCCAACATATCATGTCGATACAATTAGGGCCTCCTTGCCCCAGCATATGAGTCATTCATTTTTATGTATTAATTTAGGAAATTTTACCTCCTATACCTAATTATTACGACTTATTTATTATAAATCAAAATAATTTTAAAATATTATTACTTATAACTACCTTTTCTATTTTATGGCAAAATAGGTACTCTCTCTGTTTCAATATAGATGACACACTTTCCCTATTAGTCTGTTCCAAAAAGAATGACACATTTTTACAATTGGAAATAATTCAACTTTAAATTCTTCATTTTACGCATTTTACCCTTAATGAGAAGTTTTTATAACCACTCAAATATCATGGTCCCACAAAACTTTTACCCCTTAAGCTTTTAAGACCACAAGTTTTAAAAGTTTTTTTTTTCTAAACTCCGTGCCGAATCAAAGTACCTCATCTAAATTGAAATGGAGGGAGTATTTATTTATACCTACCATTGAGGCATGAAATATGCCAATTATATTCTTTCTCTCTCTCTTCCTTCTCTCTCTCTCTATCCGCAAGATTCTCAATCCTCTCTCTTCTCCATCAAATCAGCAAAATCATCAGCGTCATCATCGTGGTCGTGATCAGAATCGTCATTATCGTCAGAATTGCCAGCGTCATCATCCACTATTGGCTCATCCTCTTAGGCGAACAGATCTAGTCATGGCTACGCCGGAGAAGATTTGAGGGCCGGATTTTTTTTTCGTCTTTATTTTCAGTATTAATACAATGTATACAGTATTTTGGTTGGCCGGAAAATACCATCTCCGACGAACTTTCTTCTCTTCTTTGCTATTTAGTCATATACAATGATACAAATATATTGTATTATGTATAAATACACTCAAATATATTATATTTTTATATAAAAATATATATTTTTGCCTGTATTTATGTATTTCGAAGGTCTGTATTTTTTTAATACAGTCGAATATCATTGTGTTTTGTGATTTTTATTGTTTGATTACAGTCGAACTGAATACAATGTATAATTATGTATTCATGAATACAGTCAAACTGAATACAATGTATAATTATGTATTCATGAATATAGTAGAGTGAATACAGTAAATACAGTTACACAGCTAAATTCCCCTATGTAGTAGGCCAATTTCACTACTATATTCATGAATACAATAATGTGAATACAGTCATGTAATAACTAAATAGTAGATATAAGAAGTAATTATATATATGATAATTATAGGAAGTTAATAGCCACTAAACAATAGTGATTTTCGAAATTCTTCTTTAATGTATTGTCACGATCCCAAACTCCCTCTGTAGGATGTTGTGATGGCACCTAGTCTCTAAGACTAGGTAAGCCGATTACTATAACAATTAGGCCAGCTTTTAACATTGATAATTTAAAACAGAGTTTTATATAAATACCGAAACAAGAGAGAAATGAGCATACACGGCAATAATCATAACAACCTCCCAAGACTGGTAATACAGAGTCACAAACTCTAATAATACATGAAAAGATCTCAAGGATCGAAATACAATATTGTTCAAGTGCCAAGCTGACAGTACAATATAAGGAAAAGACTCCAAGGGACTGCGGCGACCAAGCAGCTCTACCTTGAATCCTCGCGATCAACAAGCTAACTCTGCCCGATTCCGACATCTCCAATACCTGGCTCTGCACAAAATGTGCAGACGTGCAGTATGAGTATACCACGGTTGGTATCCAGTAAGTATTAAGACTAACCTCGGTGGGGTAGTGACGAGGTATAAGTCAAGACACTCACTAGACAAAATAACCTATGTAATATAGAAGTATAAAACTAATAATGGAAAGCAGGAATCAGTAAATGGCAATAAGACTCAACATGTGATGTAAACAGTAAGGCAATAGGAACACCATGAAAGTACCGTTTAAACAAAATATGGAACACAATGACAACCAATACATCAAGTCGTTCTAACATAAGTTTCGTAAAGAAATTACCCGAGATACCTCATCTGATAGTCACAAGTCACGGGTCTCAACCCACCATCATATGCTCATGGCATCTTGTGCCCGCATCTCAATTCACAACCGCAGGGACAACTCACGTGCCAATATCTCATTTTGCCGGGCGTGATCACAAGCTCAATATCACAATTCGCCCTGCATGGTCACGGGCTAAATATCACAATCCGCCCGGCGTGGTCACAAGCTCAATATCCACATGAAAACAGATAATACAAGAACACATGGGCATGATCACTAAATGTCAAGTCTCATACTCCTGAGCTAGTATAAGTGGCATGCTACGGTGTATGCTTGTGCGAGTTTACTACTGCTGCCCAAGTCAGCAAGTAATATCAAGGCATCGAGTAGCTCATCGAAGCAACACAACAAGTCATGTAAGATGTGCGACATACACAATGAAAAATCACACCATCACACAAAAATTACCAACACGATGTCCCCAAGCCATCACACATCATCCATGACATTGCCTCCCTTATCTCTATGATAGCCACCCGTATCACTCTGTACATTCAACAATAGTAAGATGCCACCCTTATGTCCTGTATAACAACAACGGTGAAATTTCACCCTTATACTCCGCATAACAACAACCAAACCACACAACAATTCACAAATGCTAATATCACAACAACACGATGTATCAACTCGTAACACAAGTGCCCATAGGTCACAAACTTTCCAAAGATTCAACAATACCAATATTTTCACAATAAATAGCTAACGGCTCAAGTACAATGTGTATAAAATTTTAATAACAACAAAATGAACGGGAAAGTAACTCACAAGGAACAATGCCCCCTTTTAAACACAACTTCAATTAAAATATATTAATGACTTTCGATAACCTCAATTTCAATTATTTATTTAAGGATAACCTTGATAATGAAAGTATTTCCATGAAATGGCAAACTTCGGATTCTAGTGTATGAATTAGGCTAACAATGAAAGAGATAGAGGGAACTAGCAATTATGTAAAAATGCATGAGAATAATCCGGCAATAAAAAGGATATCATGTACAACAATTTCAACTAAAAGTAACTCAACAATAAAAGAAATCATATAATGGTAAAAGCGGTAACAACTTCAAATAAAACATATAAGAGCAAACTCGACAAGTAAAGAATGTGACATGTAACGACAACTTCAAATAAAGCATATGATAGTATACATGACGAATAAAAGATACAACATGTGCTAACAAATTCCAAATAAATACAAGAAAGAGGTCTAAGAGTCTAAACCGGTCAATTCTCACATATAAGCCGAGTACGTACCCGTCACCTCGCGTACACGAATTTCGCATAATACAAATAGCACAAACGACTCAAATCCTAAGGGGTAGTTTCTCCACACAAAGTTAGGCAAGATACTTACCTCAAAGAAGCTAACCCGATACTGTAAAATAACCTTCTTGTGTGAAACAACCTCCGAACGGCTCAAATCTTGCCAAAATAACTTAATATCATAAATAAAAATTATAAGAAACAATTTCGGATTATAAAGTTTCGATCTTTAATGAAAACGAAAAAGTCAACCCTGGGCCCGCACCTCGAAACCCGACAAAATGCACAAAGTCCGAACATCATTCCGATAAAAGTTCAACCATACCAAAATTATTCAATTCCGACATCAAATCAGCCTTCAAATCCTTACTTTTATATTTTTGAGAGATTTTACAAAAATTCTCATTTTCTTCAATTCAAATCACTAATTTAATGTTAAAAACAAAGACGAAATCATAAAATATAATCAAATCCGGGTAAAGAATACTTACCACAATCCAACACGTGAAGAACCCCTCAAAAGTCGCTCAGAACCGAGGTCTACAACACAAGATATGATAAAAATTGGCAAACCCTCGAGTTATAAACATTCTGCCCACCACTTCCGCTTTTGCTGACTCACAGTCGCATATGCGAAGCCGCATCTGTGGAATATTCATCGCAGATGCGCAAACAACAAAAATCTCAACTGACCGCACTTGCGTCCAAGACTCGCATCTGCGGTGTCACATATGCGAACAACCAAACACACATGCGCAACCGCTTTTGCGACAAAAACTCCGAATCTGCGGGGTCTTCCAATCCAGCTTATAACCGCACCTGCGCATACACACTAGCACATGCAGGGCCGCATCTACGGGAGTAAGATCGTAGATGCACAAAACCTCAACTCCCCATCATCTCTTTTCTGAACCTTCTCGTCCGCACCTGAGACCACCACACGTGCACCCAGTGGTCCGCAAGTGCGACCACACTAGATCTCTGCCCAAACCAGCTTCACCCAACATGATCCAAATGATCCGAAATTCGTCCGAAATACACCCGGGGCCACAAGGACCCCGTCCGAATTTACCAATAAGTTCCGTAACATAACGCAGACCTACTCGAGGCTTCAAATCATATCAAACAACGTCAAAACTATGAATCGCACCTCAAATCAAACTTAATGAACTTATGAGCTTTCAACCTCTACGACTCGCGCCGAATTATATCAAATCAATCCGGAATGACATCAAATTTTGCATGTAAGTCCCAAATGACATAACAAAGCTATTTCAACTCCCGAAATCACAATCCAAACCTGATATCAATAAAGTCAATTCCGGTCAAACCTCTCGATCTTCCAAACCTTCAACTTTTCAACTTTCACCAAAATGTATCAAATCAACCTACGAACCTCCAAAACGAAATTCGGACAAACGTCTAAGTCTGAAATCACCATATGAAGCTATTGGAATCATCAAAATACCATTCCGAAGTTGTCTACATAAAAGTCAAACTCCGGTAAACTCTTTTCACTTAAACTTCTAAAACAAGAATTGTTCTTCCAAATCAATCCCGAATCATCTGAAAACCGAACTCGATCACACACGCAAGTCATAATACATGATATGAAGTTGCTCGATACGAATGTGATGCGAATTCTCAAAACGGCTGATCGGGTCGTTACATTTATATTTCGATTTATAAGATACGACGTGTATTGGTCATTTTTCATAGAAAATATATTCAATAAAAACGATTATCCTAGGAAAAAATCAGTTTGGTGAATGAAAGTATATTAAATTCTAATAATAATAATCTATATTATTATTATTTATTATATATCTATACTATACCAAAAGCATGAAGGCCTTTAGCGAAATATTGTTCGTCTTTTTTACCCTTTTAGAATAGAGTTCACAGAGACAAAATAGTCATTTGATTATATTCTTAATATTTAGGAATAATCATTTAATTAATTCTCCAATATTTAGGAATTGTCATTTAATTATTTTTCTAATATTTAGAACTTTTTAGTCAACTAAAAACTTGCTTATTAATAATTTCCTTATCAATTTTCAACTATTTAGGAATGGTCAGTTAATTATTTTTCTAATATTTATTAAAATCAATTATAATTTTATCTTACACAAGTTATTTTCTTATTTGACGATGTAACATAAAAAATAATATAATTCGAAGTTATGATACCTACTAATATTTGTAACCTTGAAGACTAGATTACAATAAGGAAAGTTTCTCAATATAGTGCTAAAGTAAAGACACAGAGACTTGGAAGACTACTTAACCGAAAGCTTCAAACGTGTTCAATATAAAATAGTAATAATAAGCACTAGATGAATAATATTTTAGACTTTAAAATTAATTAAAAATTTAATATTTTGATGAAATAATATATAGAATTTTGATGTCTACTATATATTTGTCATTTTGAGTTTCCTACAATTTTTAACTTTATACAATAAAAAAGAAGGATTCTATTTCATTCTGCAAAGAATTTTATTGGAATTAAGTTACCATGTTGAAAATTTTTAGTAAAAAAGAACATAACACTAAATAAATATAGTATTAAAAGACTTGGTTTTCTAGGCAATACATAAATGACTTACTACATAATGCATATCCCTGTTAATTAGATGCAAAAGTGCCTGATTCCTTGAGCAATTTCTAATAGTCTTTTTATTGTAAGAGTATATTTATGTTAATTGGATGGAAGAAATTAAATATGAAAAATGTAACAAACTAAGAGTAGACGACTCTCTTTCAATAGAACTGATCGATTATATTGAACATTAAACTGAAATTACAAGGCAAATACTAACTAGAGTAGGGGAGATTGCAACAGAACTAAGAAGAAAGGGGATGAGAAAGACATATACAGAATTGGGGATGTAAAGATACCAGAAATACCTTTTCACATAATTCACGATAGCCTCTGAATGTGATACCCTGTGTTATTTAACGACAATATCGAGTGCCCTCAAACTGGATACAAAATTAACCTTTGTGAAGGCCTGGACCAATTGCTTCTTCTCAGCCCAAGATTTATTTGTGTGACATACTTGGTGGTATTCTTATTGGGATGAGATTGATTCATAACAATACTGATGGTAGGCTAGAATCTCGTGTTTTAGTCATAGTTTGCACTCCAATTACTGCATTTTACTTGTGTTTGAGCTTAAATGTTAGTGTATTGCACTTATTATGTGTTTTATGCCTTGCAGGAAGTGATTCCGAGCTATTAAGATAATTTAGAACTAATTTGAACAAGTTGGAGCTTTGAAGTCTCAGTAAAAGCCCAAAATATTAAGTCGGGATCACGTTCGGGGTCGAGGACCAAGTCTGGATGTCAAAAAGTGAGAAAACAAAATTACTCTAAGAAAATTACAGTACCGCCTCACGCCAGGCACATCGGTGCGCACAGCGCTAGTGCAAAATTCCTGTAGAATGAAAAATCAACTCTCTGAAAATTCTCACTAATATGGCACATGCCACCCCGCGCCAGTGTATTTTCACGATCCAGTTGTCACAATTCAGCTAGGAAAAGGTAGTTTCGTCTGGGCCTGTTCCTACATGTTATACATACACCAAAAATACGAATTTTAGAGGACTTTTGACTTTGGAAGCTTTGTGTAACGATTCGATCAGTCGTTTTGAGCTTTAGCGCATCGTTCGGCGGTTTGAGGCCTTGAGTAGCTTCACTTCGGGTATTATGACTTGTTCGTGTGGTCGAAATTGAATTTTGGGAAGTTCAGAGTTGATTTGGAAAGAAAATTATAATTATAAAAGCTTTAAGTTGGAAGAATTGACTAATGTTTGACTTTTGAGTAACCGACCTCGGAATTGGGATTTGAAGGTTTCAATAGGTTCGTATAATGAATTTGGACTTGGGTGTATGTTCGGGTTGAGTATCGGATCACCCGGGAGCATTTCAGCGCATATTATGGAAGGTTGGTATTTTAAAAGTTTAAGAAATTCTTAAGTTAGACTTGAAGTGAATTTTATTGTTATCGATGTCCGTTTGGGATTCCGTGCCTTGGAATAGCTTAGTTATGTCATTTATGACTTGTGTGCAGAATATGGGGTCAATCAGACTTGATTGATAGGTTTCGGCATCAAATGTAGAAGTTTGAAGTGCTAAAGTTCAATAAGCTTGAATGGGGTGTGATTCGTGACTTTGGCATTATTTGTTGTGATTTGAAGGCTCGACTAAGTTCGTAATATATTTTGGGACATGTTGGTATATTTGGTTAAGGTCCCGAGGGCCTCGGGTGGATTCCGGATAGTAAACGGATCGAGTTTGGATTTGGGAGGAAGGCTGAAGCAGCTGGCATCTGGTGTAACCGCACCTGCGAGGTTTTGGCCGCAGGTACGGAGCCGCAGAAGTGACTTTTGGACTAGGCTGGAATAGCCGCAGTTGCGAGTGCATTTTCGTATCTGCAAGCCCGCAAATGCGAAGGGTGCTCCGCAGAAGTGGATAACGAGATGGGCAGCTGGGGTCGTAGAAGCGGAAGATCTTCGCACGTGTGGGACCGCAGGAGCATGTGGGGTACTGCAGATACTGCCTCGCAGGAGCGAAAAATGATCTGCAAAAGCGGATTTTGCCTGCTTGGAAGGAACCGCACCTGTGATGAATTTTCCGCAAGTGCGGAGCCGCAGGTGCGGAAGGTCATCTGGGCAGATTGTTCTAAAATCGGGTTTTGCTCATTTTCCTCATTTTCTCACTTGGTCTGGGCAATTGTTAGGGAGCTTGAAGAAGCGATTTTCATCATCTATGGAAAGGTAAGTAATTCCCACACATTGTGAGTTAAATACATGATTTATATGTGGATTTAAGCAAGTGATGTTGTAGAAATTGTGGGGTTTATGGTAGAAAATCTAGAATTTGGTATTCTTAGATTTTGACCATGAAATTGGATGTAGAATTGAGAGTAAATTATATGTTTGAGTTCGTAAGATTATGGGTAAGGTTTATCTTTGAAAATATTCGGAATCCGGGCACGTGGGCCCGAGGTTTGATTTTTACGACTTTTCGAGCGAAATTGGGAATTGTTTAAAATGATTAATTATGGGTATTAGAATATATTTTTGATTAGTTTGAACATTTGTTTGAATAGTTTTGGATTAACGGGCTTTGGTTTGAGGTGTTGAGGCTTTGGAGCCGGTTATAGAACTTCGGAGCGAGGTAAGTCTCATGTCTAACTCTGTGAGGAGGAGGCTACCCCTAGATGATGTATTTATTATGTGCTACTTGTTGCGGGGGCTACGTACACACGAGGTGACGAGAGTCCGTACGTAGCTAGATTCATGTTATGTCCGGGTAGACTTAGGTTCCCACCATGCTCTAATTGTACTATTTGAGTTGTCTCTTGCCAATAAAATTCCTTTATTGTCCGTTGAGACTTGAGACAAGACATGCGTAGAATGATAGAATCAATATGGTAGAGATTCAACGGGCTTCATGATTAGCCACGAAATGATTTTACCCCTTTTACGAAATTCTTCCGCGTATTCCGTTTCACCAAAATGTTTCCCTTAATATATATATATATATATATATATATATATATATATATATATATATATATATATATATCATGTCTATTCGTGAGTGGGGTCAAGGACCGGTCAAAGCTTCTTATTCTAATGGGATCGGGCCGTTCGCCTCGGCAGGATAGGTACATCTATGGTTCGTATCATTTGACCCTCGGCAATGCGCATACTATAATGGAATCGGGTCGTACGCCTCAGCAAGATTATGTACCACACTCTCATAGGAGTAGGCCGTTCAACTCGACAATAAAATATATGTATATATGGTTCGAAAATATTATGATGGATCGGGCCGTACGCCTCGGCACTTTTATAAAATACTCTTATGAAATCGTGCGTAATAATTGGCAAGTAGCCATCATATCTGTGAGGTTTTACTGACTGAACTGTGACGACCTATCTGGTAAGGTCCATTGTATATATACTCCGATTGAGGAGGTAGCTATTGGCTGATAGTTTGAGTCATTACTGAGAGGAGGATTGTACCACGTATTATACTTATTATTTCGCTTATTTACTCTGACTCACACTTATCTACTTCTACAGTATCGGTCTTATTAGACCACTAGTAAGTATTGATAGCGACCCCTCATCACTACTCCTCTGGGGTTAGGCTAGATACTTACTGGGTACACGTTGATTTACGTACTCATACTACACTTGCTGTACTTTTTGTGCAGGTACATATATGTCTGGTGATCTCTTGGGCACAGAGGCGCGATTATTGCGGGGACTTTACCGTGAGCTGTATTTCATGTCACGATCCCAGCCTGCACAGTCTCCATTTGAGTTATTTACATTCACCTGTCTAATTTGTATTCCAGACAGATGTTGTATTTTATTATATTTCCTAGTTGATGCTCATGCACTTGTGACACCGGATTTTGGGGGTTTCTTACGAGTTATTCGTTGTGGTAATTATGTAAATACTTTCATTTACTCGGTAAAGTATATTTGATGTTGTTCAATTAATGAAAATCATGATTCCAAAATACTAAAATGAGTAATTAAATTGGTAAATCACCATTGGTTTGCCTGACGGCGGTGTTAGGTGCCATCACGACCTTTAGCAGATTTTGGGTCGTGACAGCTTGGTATCAGAGTGTTAGGTTCACTTAGGTCTCACGAGTCATGAGCAAGTCTAGTAGAGTCTTGTGGATCGGTACAGATACGTCTGTACTTATCTTCGAGAGGCTACAAGGCTATTAGGAGCACTTTTCTTCTTGATTTTCTCATCGTGCGGTTCGATTCCATTGAGGCTTGTGCCTTTATTTCCGTCCTACCCAATCTTATGCGACACAAAGCGCTTGTTATCAATTGGGCGTCGAGGAGTGGTAGTGGTACTACAGATATGGTGCAGGGTGTTTTTCCCTGCGTGCTAGGGCAGTCCATTATCGTCGCCTTGCGGAAGGATGTTCTTTTGTTCCAGCTCAATATCCATATTTTCTATAGTTTCGAGACTGTACATGGATTGCTACGATGTCTATACATTGTTATCACACAATGTTTTTGTAATGGTAAGCTTCTTGATTATGTGTCGAGGCAGTGAATGATGTGAAATGGGGATTTCTTAATGCATGATTTATAGGTTCAACAGTTAATTCCAGTGAAGGAAAGGCAATCGGACTATAGATGTCCAGGTTTGGTTGATGAAGTAACGAGCTTGATATTTTCGAGCATGGTGGAATTTTCATTTTGATGCGGTGTCGCTGTCCTTGTTTGAATGCATTAAGGTTCGCCGGTGGTATGATCTTCTTTATTTTTGCCTTCGGGACAAGGTGTTATGAGATGATGTCTGAGGGGCGGTTGTCATAGATAGCGGTGTGCAGCGGTTCGGGATCGAATTGGTATATCTAATATTGATGGCTCGAGGGAGATGATCTTCGAAGAGGCTTAGAGTCAGTAACAATTTATTGGTTCAGGTTCTACAAAGATGGATTTTGATTTGATGCAACCTTTGGGCCACAAAGTATGAGAGAGGACATGGCGGGAAGTGTTTCGCAGTAGTTGGAGTTCTAGCAGGTCAAGTATGAAGAGTAGAGATTGAGAAGTTGTTTAAAGGAGATGGTTTAACCAAAGTAAGAGTGGAAGATTAGCGTATGGATTCCGTGGTAGGATAGCCGCATGCCTTGAGAAAGTGTAGAACGATATACGGAATCGTGATAGAAGGTTATTTGGCCTACAAAGTTTATTCGGAATGGTCGTCACTGTACGAAGAAAGGTTGAATATGGCAGAAAGGAGTTGCTTGCAATGAAGAGGGGTGTGAAGATTTGATTATCGTTTCAGATGCATTGTGACTTGAGTTCGGAAGGTATTGTTGAAATTTCAATTGAAGTCAATAGGGAAAGAGCAGACTTATTCAGTTGGTGGGCGAGCATGAGTTGAGGATTTACTGATTACGTGATAGTTGTACCCCATGCAGCACCGTCGGAAGATGTCGGTAAGGAATTCCACAGGTAGGTTATCTCCTGTGAGTAGGCTAGCGGTTGCGTGATGTTAATGAAGTTTCTGTGAAGAATATTACTTGCTATCCGGTAAGAGGCCGAATATGTTATTGTGACCGATGATTCAGAATGTTTATGAAAGGCTTTACAAAAGACTTTGAGAAATTTAGTGAGTTAACGTTACGGGATCATGGTAAATGAGAAGGAGGAATCGTTGTAGGCTCTACATTATGTGATGGTAGCTTAAAGCTAAGTGGGGGAGCCCCACCATCTATGATTGGATCACATGGCTGTGTTCTTGTGCGGTTTCTGGTTATCAATGCGTTGGTGGATTATTTATGACTAAGAAAAGAAAATAGCAGGAGTAATTCGAATAAGGAACTTGATAAATGTGTGTCATACTTCGCCTTATCGATTCAGGTACAGGTTTTGGAAAGACTCAGAGTTATGCTTCTTGTGAATATAGTGTACAAGAGAAAGAATTCAGTTGGTTGCCTCTCCGGGAGCGTGTTTAGGTGCTCGTAGATTGTTGAAGTTGGTTAGATTCGGGATCTGGTCAGAGTGGGTGACTCTCAACAATGGTTCTAGTAGGTTCAAGAATTTAAGTGCATTGCCTAAGGATTTTGGGTCCGTTGTGTGGTTAAGGATCGAGTTTTCACAAAATATTACATACGGGACTAGGAATTTTCTATGTAATCATCGGCTATGCGGTGCAGTATTGGAGTAAAAGAAGAATAGCTTTGGATTCACGGAAGGTCTTGTAAAATGGGTGTACCAGTTGGTGATGCTATTGTGCACTTGAAAAGGGTATGAGACGATTCATTGGTATTGAGACGATGTGGTCTCGCGATTCGGGTCACTCGGGATGAGTGCGGATTGAGTCGTTATGTTGTGAATGAGGCTATTATATTTCTAAGTCAGGTCTAGAGTAAATTGAAAGAAGTTGGGTCGGTTAATAATGGTTGAACCAGCATGATCGTGGCAATGATCATCCCCTTCGATGTTTGAAGTTATACATGTGGTTTGTAGTTGTGCATGTGAGCTTGGCAGCCACCAAACTTGATTGCTTTGGGAAGTATTGGATTTGAATGGTCTTGTTATGTAAATGGATTCCGGAAGAGTCCCTGCGGTTTAGATCACGACTTGAGGTTTGTATTTTCTACGGTTTGGGAATTCAACTGCGTGTTGCATGGGTTCTTCGGAAATGAGTTAAGTGAAAGGCTTCTAGCCAATAAAGTGTTTATTTTACTGGTAGTTTAGGAGTTATGATGAATTCGTGTATTCTCGCATAGCGGCATGATAAGTGCAGTGAGCGGCATGGGAATTTGAAAGTTGAGAATCAAGGTTGTGGTTCGGTGTTGACAAGAATGTCACGGGCTCGAATGAGCAGGCGAAATTCAGATGTTCATAGTAAGATGGCATTTTCTTTAATGTCACTTGAGGACGGTGTCCTGTGTAAGAGGCTTTGTGTATTGAATTGCGGATTTTTGATATGCTTTACAGGATTGGAATGGTTGGTGGTATGGATGTACGGACTTTGCTACCTGGTGTGAAAGATCGTGAGAGAGTATTCCACGGGGAAATCGTATAAGTATGACATATTAGTCACTTGATTGTTAAAGATTGGAACCAAGTATGGAGATTCTAGTATTGTCGCTAATGTGAGAGTTTATGCCTGGAAGGTGCCCTAGTCCTTTGGTTGTGAACTGTGGGAGTTTTGTCCCTGATTGAGACGGCATGATTATTCGCACATGTGTTGTGGTCCTGTGTAGCTTGTTGTATTAGATGAGCAGGATGGCTCTAGTGATGTAGATCATTTATCGCACCTTAGTCGTGCTTGGGTTTTGTGGCGTATTGCGCTATCCGTCTCCCTAAAGTTGTATTTTTGCACTTAGCGTGCTTATGGCCAATATTCAGTATTCCGTAGGTAGAAGCATTATGGCTTGATGAGTATGTCCTTATTTATTATTATGAGTGGATCGGGAGGCACGCCGCCGCTTTATTTGGATCGGGTTGCACGCCGCAATGGTACCATGTTTGGATCGAGTTGCACGCCCTAACAATGATATATTTTATACGGTTTCCTATATCTATTCCTGCATATTTGCTTCTCATTCTTTGAGAAGGGTTCATAACATCGATTCGACCGTTTTATTCGTTACTGATAAGTGGGGATTTTGACTACTTATTTTCGCCTTTTGACTTTCGTTTTAGCTCAAAAATGCTTAAAGGTATTCCCGAAAACTGATGAAATATGCTTACTTGCAGGAGTATTGGAAAATGAGCCAAAGTGATGAAATTCAACTCAAGAAGGAGTGATTGTGAACAAGGACAAAAGTCAAGCAAAAAGGCCAAAGTGCGGACCGCAGAGTTTTGTCTGCGGCCGTAGAACAAGAAGAAAATTTGACAGTGCTGCAATACAAAGTGCAGACCGCACAATAATTGTGCGGCCGCAGAAGTCAAGGTTCAGAAAGTTGGGAATTCAAGACAATCAAGACCTGCGAACCGCACTATAATTGTGCGGCCGCACCCAGAATTATGCGGTCCGCAGAACTCAAGATGTGCGGCCACACCCAGAATTGTGCGGTTCGCAGAACTCAAGAAGTGCAGCCGAAGTTCAGAATTGTGCGGCCGCAAAAACCACTCCTGTCAAGAGCTGCAGCAAAGTGCGGACCGTACACAGAATTGTGCGGCTGCAGAACCTCCTAAAGGGCAATTTTGTCCGAAAATTCTAGCTTTGTATAAATAGACTACTTTCATAAAATTAGGTTACGTTTTGAACATCTGAACGTTGGTAGTCATTTTTCTTTACTATTTGAGGAAACTTTATCATAGCTTGTCAATTTTACGTTGGATTTTCATCTATTTATCATTAAATATGAGTTTAATCATATTTTCTTCCTTATTTTCTTCATCACCCACTATGAGTAGCTAAATTTCTGGCTAGGGTTATGGCCCAACCCTAGTGTGGGTACCTAATGGATGTTTGATTTAGGGCTTGTTTATGGTTGGGTGTGTAATATAGCCTAGTTCTTGTTATAATTTTAGAATTAATGGTTGCAAACATTGATTCAAGCCTATTTGACTTAGTCTTTACTTGAGAAAGAGAGACTTAGTCTAGGAAAACTTGGCCAACAAGAAATTGGGATGAACTCAAGATATTGATAGTCCCAATTAAAGGGTTTAATCTAGAGATAGTAAAACCCGACTTGAGCATCTATCAACTGTTTTGTGCATTACCCATTTGGACTTGAGAAAGACAAATTGGGCAAAACCACTCTATTACCGAGAGGTATTGAGTGGGTAATTGTGTGTTGATTGCTATAATACACCCCAACCAACAAAACCCGCTCTAAAGCCCATACCATGTTAGGCAAACACCTAGGTGGAAGTCACAACCCTAGATATTTTACATACTTGAAAAACAACCCCAAAAATATTATTCTTTAGCTTTACATTTGCAAATCGTAGCATAATTTAGAAGTAGAATCAAAATACAGTTTGTGAAAGTGCATCTTAGACACTTTACGTGCTTAGTCCAAATATATACCTAATCCCATCTGCGCTCCCTGTGGATTCGACCCCGACTCCTAGTTGGGTATTATTGCAATCGACCGCTTCACAACCCCAAACTGAGGTGTGATTTGGGCGAGATCAATTTTTGGTGCCATTGCCGAGGAGCATAAAAACGGATTTAACTATATATTTGGTTTTGTGTGTGAATTGTCTTCTTTTCCTTCCTTGTTACTAATCTTTTTGGTGAAACAATTGTAGGTGAAACAATGGCTCTCAACAACAATGATCCTCTCGGAAACATGCCTTTGGGGGTTATGGACGTGGAAGATGACCAAGTTGAAGAGGTTCCTTATGAACCTCAAGCAAATAGATGAGGTCGACCGCCTCAAGACAATATTCCCGTTTCACCCCCGCCTCCACCAAGAGCGGCTCTACATCGGGTGTTGCCGAATGAAGTGTATGCAAGTGCCATAGTCCCACCCCGCATTAGGGTGGGCAACTTTCAAATCACAAATGTTATGCTCGCATTGCTAGAGCAACGAGGATTCTTCACCGGTGCTCCGAATCAAAATGCGTACAAACACTTGAGAGGATTTGTGGACACTTGCTGGGGTAGTAAAGAGACAAACGTCTCCGAGGATGCTTTAAGGTTGAGGCTATTTCCTTTTTCACTATGGGGGAAAGCCTTGGATTGATTAGAAAGGTTGCCAAACCATTTTATACATACATTAGATGAATTGACAGAGAAATTCATTGCCAAGTTTTTTTCTCCCGGGCATATGGCTACTCTTAGAAACGAGATTCTAGAATTTAAACAAGAATCCAATGAGCCTTTGCATAAGATATGGGAGAGGTACCAAACTATGGTGAAAGAGTGCCCGAACAATGACATGACTGAGGCTATGATTCAACAAACTTTCTATAGAGGGATTAATACTACCAACCATTGCGTGGTCAACCAACTTGCCGGTGGAAATTTCATGACAACACCATATGCCGAAGCTTGTTAGATCTTAGATGAAATGGCGGATACTTCATCGGCATGGCAAAGTAGAGAAAATGTTCCTTAAGGTGATCTAAATGTGATTCACCTACATAAAGAATTACATGATCATGGGCAAGCAATTGCCGAGTTGACCACCACAATGAATCAATTAGCCAAAGTTCAACTTCAACAAGTTCAAGGTCCCAAGCAAGTAAATGCAATGGAAGGAGTAAATATGATGGTGAACAAGCGAAGGCAAAAGGGTCAACAAGTGCAAAATCGTGCGGAACAATATATGCAAGAAGATAGTGGGTTTGACCAAGATGAATCTTACAATGAACAAGATGAGGAAGTACAATATGTAAACAACTTCCAAGGGCAAAGAAACAACTCTCAAGGCCCGAATCAACAACAATGGCGATCTCCAGATAATCAAGGGAATTGGAACAATCAAAACAACCAAGGTAATTGGAATGGTCAAAACAATCAAGGGCATTGGAGCAATCAAAACAACCAAAGCAATTGGGGTGGCAATAGTCAAGGATATTAGGGAAGCAACAACTAAGGGGGATGGAATAATAATCAAGGGAATCGGGGGTCGGGTTTTCAAAGGCCCCCGATGATCACAACAGGGGTTCCTATTCTACGGAACACCCTCAACTTTGAAGCAAAAGGGTGGCATACATTTGTATGCAGTTGTAGAGACCCAAGCCGGAATGAAAACAAACTTCCAATCCCCCGGGCAGTCTTAGTTGCATCTATCATGGTCGGGTTCCCAATTAATGTTGGTGCCATCATGTCGGCCAACATGTCTCTGGTTGTCAGGCAGGGTGAAAGCTCTTATCCGTATCCTAACACTATCACGGAGTATCTCACAAATGCAAGGGTGGAGCCCAAGAGCTTTGATACGAAGGTAACGGCTAAGCAGCCCTTCTCCTGGTACTCTTTGAAGGACCCAAGTAACCCGAAAAATAAGGGTAAGTCGACTACTACCGTAGGCCAGTATGATGAGCCATCAGAGGTAGTTGCAGATTCTACTGCTATGCCTTCCATAACTTCCATGCCTTCCACAACAGCCGAGCCTTCTATCGAGATAGCTGTCATGCCACCACGTCCATCTTCAGGGACATCAGCATTGGTATCAGTGCCTTCCTCCTCAACTTATCCACTCTCTGCACTGCGAGTCTCCCAGACGCTGGCGAGTCTCAACAACTGGATGCAGACAGCTTCTGCAAAGCTGCCTGACGTATCCAATGCTTTTGCGGCTCAGACCTCTACCTCAGCACCCCAGATTCCTCCGTCAGTGAAGGAAACATTGAAGAAGATTTTGTACAATCCGAAGACCATCATGGATACATTCGTGGAACATGGGGAGCTCTTGAGAAGTTGGGTAAACAGGTGAAGAAGATGAGAAAATCACAGGCCTCAAGAAAATCAGTGGACAAGTTGAGACAAGAAGTGACCAAGATAGAAGCCGCTGGGGATCATCCATTTGACTTACTGATGGAGACACATCCATCAGTACCAGCAGACCCAATAGCAGCAGTGGCACCAGCTGGCCAGTCTAAGGAGCCAGACTGTGCTACCCACACTGCTGAGGCGGTGCTATAGATGTTCAGCAACCCAGCTACTCCCCGAGCAGAGGATGATGGGATCCAGTTGGAGGAGCCCGAGGGAGGTGATGCTGCTATGGATACCGAAACCACATAGGGATTCCTCTCTACTCTTTCCCCTCCTTATTTTGATTTTTATTAAGCATTGAGGACAAAACTTATTCTTATTCAGGGGTGGTCTATTTTGGATTTGATATGACATTTGACATTGGCCTGTAATAACTATAATACTCTTTCTTTTATCTTTATTTTCTTTTTAATTATGTATATATTCCTCCCTCTCTATTGATGTATATATTCGCTTTCCCATTCTCGACTTATATATTCATTTTTGCTTTCAGTAGTTACTTCATAGCTTCTTTATTTTGTTTCTTAGTAGTTTAGCTTCTTATTTACTTTAATAGCTTCTTGTTGATTTGGTAGCTTCTTTTTATGTTTAAGTGATCAATAAGCCTTTGATTTTCTTAATGCCACGGTTCTTTCCAAAGGTAATTTTTGTGTGAACGAGGTGGCTCTTCCTAACAATGGATGGCGTGACAACCTTCTTAAGGGATTGAGTCCGTTTTTGATAATTAGGTAAAAACAATAGTAATAATGAATAAGAGGGTCAAGCATACTTCACTTGGTACCAACACACTTAATTACACGCTTATGGTTAAAAACAAGTTCTTGGAAAGAAATGGCTCTAGTTAGTGACCTTGTGACTCTTGTGTTGACTTAGGCAATCATCGAGTGGTTTAGTTAAACCATTAGCAATTTTCAATCTTGAATACGTTTGTTGTGGGCCATCGCCTCTATCCTCTTGAACAAGCCAGTTATGTGAGAGGTGAGATGTTTTGTTACAAGTCCAAGTACCCGTGCGAATGGTCTAGAACTTGCCCCGAATGTGTTTTAGGCGAAATTCTAAGTTTTGCTTAGCTTGAGAAGTGATTGTAGGCTCTCCTTGTCATGTTTTGAAATTTTTCATGGCCCACCAATGATGTTATCCCTAGTCAACCCTTTTGAGCCTAAAGCCTTTCTCATTTGATAACTATGTTACAAGCCTTTACCCATTTTGTAGTGACCCTCTCTTGGCACCCGAGCTTTCCTTAACACTCATGAGAAGCAAATTGGCGAAAACATAAGTTTGGGGGAGAGACGAGGAGTTTGAAAGTGGTATCAAGGTACAAAAAGAGAAAATAAATGAAGAAAAAGAAAGAACAAAAGAAAAATACAAAAAGAAAGTGAATTAATTAAAGAGTTGAAGGGATTCAAAGAAAAGCAAAAGTGCAAAGCATGGAGAAAACAAAGAAGGCTAAAAGGAATATCATGACTAAGAAAGAGCCATGTCAAGTCTCTCTAGTTCCCCTAAGGAAAAAGAAAATGACTCAAAGAGTCGGCAAAGTATGAGCCAAAAAGAGAGAATAGAGTGCTTAAGGAAAGATGAACCCGTTTTATTCCTACATTTCCTACCTTAGTCCAAAAACCTTCATTACATGCCAAAAAAGCCCTACATGATTTCAAGCCAAGTGAGATTACATTAGTGGTGATTTACATAAGGGGCAAGCATATGGTACTTAGAGCCGTACTTGTGACATTCTTTTGAGAGTGATGAGCGAACTTTTCACAAATCATTGAGTTGAGTACTACATTCAAAAGTGAGATGAGCTAACAGAGAGTATAGAAAGAGGAGTTTGGGATCTACAGTGACCTACATGAAAGTGCTAACTTCCTTGATGAGTAAAGTCAACTCTTGATGCTCAAGTGTCACATTAGAGCTATTTGTGTTTTAACCTTCAAAACATTGCCTGGTTGATGATTCATGAGTATGTGGGTAATTGTTGGTCTCAATTAATGTGTGTTTGATTCACCTTAGCTTAGCTGGAATAGCTCTTTTCTTTTGGAGGCGATAATTACCTTATTTGCTTGAGGACAAGCAAAAGCTTAAGTTTGGGGGAGTTTATAAGTGGGGATTTTGACTACTTATTTGCGCCTTTTGACTTTCGTTATAGCTCAAAAATGCTTAAAGGTATTCCTGAAAACTGATGAAATATGCTTACTTGCAGGAGGAGCCAAAGTGATGAAATTCAACTCAAGAAGGAGTGATTTTGAACAAGGACAAAAATCAAGTAAAAAGGCTAAAGTACGGACCGCAGAATTTTGTCTGCGGCCGCAGAACAAGAAGAAAATTTGACAGTGCTGCAATGCAAAGTGCGGACCGCACAAGTGCGGACCGCACAATAATTGTGCGGCCGCAGGAGTCAAGGTTCAGAGAGTTGGGAATTCAAGATAATCAAGATCTGCGGACCGCACTATAGTTATGCGACCGCATAAATCAAATGTTCGTCCACACTCAGAATTGTGCTGTCCGCAAAACTCAAAATGTGGGACCGCACCTAGAATTGTGCGGTCCGCAGAACTCAAGAAGTGCGACCGTAGTTCAGAATTATGCGGCCATAGAAACTAATCCTGTCAAGAGCTGCAGCAAAGTGCGGACCGCACACAGAGTTGTGCGGCCTCAGAATCTCCTAAAGGGTAATTTTGTCAGAAAATTCCAGCTTTGTATAAATAGACTACTTTCACAAAATTAGGTTAAGTTTTGAACATCTGAAAGTTGGTAGCCATTTTTCTTCACTGTTTTAGGAAACTTTATCATAGCTTGTCAATTTTACATTGGATTTTCATCTATTTATCATTAAATATGAGTTTAATCATCTTTTCTTATTTATTTTCTTCATCACCCACTATGAGTAGCTAAATTTCTAGCTAGGGTTGTGACCCAACCCTAGTGTGGGTACCTAATGGGTATTTGTTTTAGGGCTTGTTTATGGTTGGGTGTTTAATATTTAGCCTAGTTCTTGTTATAATTTTAGAATTAATGGTTGAAAATATTGATTCAAGACTATTTGACTTAGTCTCTACTTGAGAAAGAGAGACTTAGTCTATGAAAATTTGGCCAACATGAAATTGGAATGAACTCAATAAATTGATAGTCCTAATTAAAGGGTTGAAAGATAGTAAAACCCGAATTGAGCACCTATCAATTGTTTTGTGCATTACCCATTTGGACTTGAGAAATCCAAATTAGGAAAAACCACTCTATTACCGAAAGGTATTGAGTGGGTAATTGTGTATTGATTACTATAATACACCTCGACCAACAAAACCCACTCTAAAGCCCACACCCCGTTAGGCAAACACCTAGGTGGAAGTCACAGCCCTAGATCTTTTACATACTTGAAACAAAACACCAAAAATATTATTCTTTAGCTTTACATTTGCAAACCGTAGCATAATTTAGAAGTAGAATCAAAACACAGTTTGTGGAAGTGCATCTTAGACATTTTACGTGCTTAGTCCAAATATATACCTAATCCCATCTACGCTCCTTGTGGATTCGACCGCGACTCCTAGTTGGGTATTATTATTGCAATCGATCGCTTCACAACCCCAAACTGAGGTATGATTTGGGCGAGATTAGTTATGCGGGCTGGGTAATTCTTTTTCGGAGTTCGTTGCTCCTTATGTGTCAAATTTGAGTTTGTAGCTTGTTGGCGCATTGCGGGCGTCATATAAGATTTTTGGCAGTGTCTGAGATGGCTTGTTGCCTAAGCAACTTGTATTGGCTGAGACGCGATTATTGGACCTAAAATTAGTGCAATCAGATTTATATAAGGTACATTTAAGAGCAATTATCGTTATTCAGTTCAGAAGGAGGTAATAGTTCTTGTCAGCAGGGGAGATTCCATGAGTTATTGATTCGTCAGGTGGTTATGAGTTATACATGTCTTGTTCTTTGTGGCAGTATTGCGAGAGTTGGAACAAGATTTATATGCGTCATGAATTTATATTCAGTTCAGAACAAATTGCGAACTTCTGTAAATACTGCACCGGCTCCACATCCTCGAATCCTAAATAAGTGTTTAGGGTGCTCTGATCAAATTGTACTTTTAAGTTCCACACCTTAGTCACCTTAGTCCCCTTCTTGATGTGCACCACATTGTTTAGAACTCCCAGACTACGTGCTCCTCATACAATACACTTTTCGTGAACCATTTCCACCTTTTTCTTTCCCGAAATTGTCTTAACACATTCGGGTTGTATCTATCCAGATCTTTCAATACAAACTGCCGCTCAAGAGTGAGTGATCTCTGTGGCCACCACTCATGGAACCTATTGAATACAGTCAGGTTCAAAAACCTATCTTCCCAAACTTTCTTCTTCTTTGACCTCTCCAGGACTGCAACTCTGGTATCACCCCCCCGACTGTCATCCGAAATATCATCATTATCATCATCATCAACTATGCCGGGTGCAGCGGGGGCATGAGTAGATGAGGTCTCCGTAGCCTGACTGTTCCCTGCGATCCCTCAGAATTACTCTCAGAAGAGGTAGCCTCGTCTCTCAGTCGGTATCTGTCTTAGGGCACCTGTGGCTGTGTTGGCACAACAAGCTGCCTTTGCACTGAGTCTCCCTCCATTGCATCCCTAGACGGGGCATATGATCTTGATTCGGAGGGCTCTGGATGTCTACCTCAGCCTATTGTTGCCTTCTTACTAATCACTCTTTACACGGAGAGTGGTAGGGTATACCTGCCTCGGCCTCGAGAGGGTTCACCTCTTCCTTTGGAAGTGTGACCACGTCCTATTGATCTAACCATTTTCTGCAATACATAGCAACATGAGTCAGTTAAAGTTCAAACACAGACTATAAAATAGTTGGAGATAAAATAGTGGGCAAGATAGGGAAGTGCGGTCCGCATAATTTTGAGTGCGGCTGCAGACTGCCTTGTGCGGACCGCATAATTATGATGTGCGACCGCACAATTGAGGTGCGGACCGCATAATTTTGAGTGCGACCGCACAATTCCATGTCCAGTAAAACCAGTTCTCTAAATTTTGGATCTACGGTCGCACAAATTTATCTACGGACGCAGATCATTTTTTGTGGACCGCACAATTTTAAGTGCAGTCCGCACATTGAATGCACAGACTTGCCCTAAAACTAAGGATCTGCGAACCACACAATTTCATGTGCGGCCGCAAACTTCAAAATTAAACGATACTGAACTTAGGTTTTTCAATTGTTTTGCACAATTTAGACATGGTATTGGCAAAGTAGACATGATACATGATTTACCCAACCCCCAATGAGTACATATGAAATTACCCACACAATTTTAAGCACATATAAGGAATCATCTGACATTTAGGCCTAAAAATAACTATATAATTAAGAACAAAAACTAAGAAAATTTGGAAAAATTTAAACACGAATTGAACATACCAGTGATGAAGGATGCATGGGAGAATCTAGGATGATGAAATGAGTGTGATGTTTGAAACAATTTTTATGCACTGTGATTGCTTTGGTATTATGAGGTCTAAGTGCGTAAAGTTTGGAACAGTGAGAGGAGGGCTTATTTATAGGTGCAGTTGAGTGCGGCCGCACAATTTTGTGTGCGGTCCGCACTTTTTACTTAGTCATTCTGAAGATCTTCGGTCCGGACAAAATTGGGTGCGACTGCAGATATTTGTGCGGACTGCACAATTTCAAGTACGGACACAGATTGGCCAATTCTCTGCAATTTCAAACTTCGGAGAGTTGAATTTTTGGGTCTCCAGTTGTGCGGCCGCACAAAGAATTGTACGGCCACAGACTCTTTTCTACTGTGGCATGCAAGATTGTGCGGTCCGCATAATAAATGTGCAGTCCACACTTTTTCAATCACTTAGCCATTTTTCGAGCACAGTTCTTGCAAAGCACACTCATTCCTGCAATTCACTTCAAAACCAGTTAGCACAAAACAGAACCTATCTAAAAAGAAAAAAAAGAGAGAAATAAAAAGAAACATGGGTTGCCTCACAAGAAGTGCCTGATTTAACATCGCGGCACGACGCACATTACCATCAATCACTTGAAATAAATTAATGCCACGACGTGGCCATCATCAACTTTTCCAAGATAATGCTTCACCCGGTGGCCATTGACTCTAAACACTTCATCATTTTTATTCTTCAAGTCTAATGCACCAAAGGGTGTCACCTTCACAACCTCAAACAGACCACTCCACTTAGACTTCAACTTTCCCGAAAACATCCGTAACCGATAATTGAACAATAACACAAGATCACCTTCTTTGAACTCCTCGTTCCGGATGTACTTGTCATAGAGGTACTTCATATTCTCCTTGTATAAGGAAGAACTTGTATATGGATGGTACCGAAATTCATAAAGCTCATTCAATTGTGCCACCCTCAGGTTAGCTGCGACATCGCACTCAAGATTAATCTTTTTCAATGCCCACACAACCTTGTGCTCAAGTTCCACCGGAAGGTGACAAGCTTTCTCGAACACCAACCGGTATGGAGACATCCCACTCGGTGTTTTGTAAGCCGTCCTATAAGCCCATAGAGCATCATCAAGTTTCTTCGACCAATCCGTCCGGTTGGCATTCACGGTCTTTGACAAAACACTCTTGATCTCCTGGTTGGAGATTTCCACTTGTCCGCTTGCTTGAGGATGATAGGGGGTCAAGACTTTGTGAGGGGCACCATACTTGGTTTGTAAGGTGTCAAAAGATTTGTTGCAAAAGTGCGATCCCCCATCACTTATAAGGGCCCTTGGAGTGCCAAATCTTGTAAAGATATTCTTTTTCAAAAATACCACGACACTTCGAGCTTCATTGTTGGGAAGAGCAATGGCCTCAACCCACTTTGACACATAGTCCACAACTACCAAAATGTATGTGTTCCCACATAAGCTTATGAACGGTCCCATAAAATCAATCCCCCACACATTAAAAATGTCAATTTCCAAGATGGTGGTGAGGGGCATCTCATTTTTCTTAGAAATCCCACCAGCCCTTTGACATTCATCACAACGCTTGACTAGATCACTAGCATCCTTTTAGAGGGCAGGCCAATAGAATCCACAACTCAACACTTTTGTTGTTGTTCTCGCTCCACTATGGTGACCACCATATGGTAAAGAGTGGAAAGCCTTAAGAATTTCCACTTGTTCTTCCTTCGGCACACATCATCGAATCATACCATCGGTACAAATTCGGAAGAGATACAGTTCATCCCAATAATAGTCAAGGCAATCCGGTTTGAGCTTCTACCTTTGGTTTGAAGAGAACTCATTCGGTACAATACCACTCACAAGATAATTTGCTAAGTCGGCGAACCATGGCATCTCGGTCATTGAAATGGCTAGAAGTTGCTCGTTGGGGAAGGAATCATTAATCTCAAGGCCGTCATGTGGCCTCCCCTCCTCCTCCAAGATATACAAGTGGTCCGCCACTTGGTTTTCACTGCCTTTGCGGTCTTGGATTTCGAGATCGAACTCTTGCAATAAAAGAACCCACCGCATTAACCTCGCCTTTGAATTCTTTTTGCTCATTAGGTACCGAAGCTCCGCATGATCAGTGTGGACAATCACCTTTGTACCCATCAAGTACGGGCGAAACTTCTCCATAGCAAAGACAATAGCATGGAGCTCTTTTTTGGTCACTGTGTAATTGACTTAGGCATCATTCGTGGTCTTACTAGCATAGTAGACCGGATGAAAGATTTTGTTGATACGTTGCCCCAATGCTGCTTCGACCGCCACATCACTTACGTCACACATGAGCTCAAAAGGCAAGCTCCAATCCGGTGCTGTGATAATAGGAGTAGTAGTCAATTTGAACTTGAGCAATTCGAATGACTTCATGCGATCCTCGTTGAAATGGAATTTGGCATCCTTCTCCAAAAGCTTACACTAGGGGTTTACCACTTTGGAAAAATCCTTGATAAACCGCGATAGAACCCCGCATGACCCAAGAAGCTCCTCACTCCCTTCATAGATGTAGGGGTGGGAGTTTAGAAATCACCTCTATTTTAGCCTTGTCGACCTCAATACCAATCTTTGAAATTCTATGGACAAGGACAATGCCTTCCTCGACCATGAAGTGACACTTCTCCCAATTTAGAACCAAGTTTGTCTCCTCACATCTTGCCAAGACCTTATCCAAGTTTGTCAAGCAATCATTAAAGGAATTCCCAACCATATAAAAAGCATCCATGAAGACCTCAAGAAGATCCTCCACCGTGTCGGTGAAGATAGCCATCATACACCGTTGAAAAGTCGCCGGTGCATTGCACAACCAAAATGGCATCCGCAAGAATGCAAAAGTACCATAAGTACATGTGGAGGTAGTTTTCTCTTGGTCCTCCAGAGCAATAAGAATTTGATTGTAACCGGAATATCCATCAAGGAAACAATATAAAGCACGGTCGGCCAACCTATCAAGCATCCGATCAAGGAAGGGAAGTGGGAAATGATCTTTCCTTGTGACTTTTTTGAGCTTGCGATAGTCCATACACACTCTCCACCCGGTCACCGTTATTGTAGGAATCAACTCGTTCTTGTCATTGGTGACCACAGTCATGCCCCTTTCTTTGGGACACATTGCACTGGAGAGGTCCATGAGATATCGAAAATTGGGTAAATAACCCCGGCATCCAACCACTTTATGATCTCCTTCTTCACTACCTCTTGCATTGCTTCATTTAGTCTTCTTTGATGTTCAACGGAGGGTTTGGCATCCTCCTCCAAAATAATCTTGTGCATGTAAAAGACGAGACTTATACCCCGAATATCTGCCAATGTCCATCCGATAGCTTTCTTCCTCTTTTGTAGTACTGCCAAAGTAGAGTCTACCTGCATGTTAGTTAAACAAAAGGAAATAATAACCGGTAAAGTAGAACACGGGCCAAGGAATTCATACCTGAGATGTGGAGGTAATGGCTTTAACTCCAAAGTGGGAGGCTCCTCGATTAAGGGCTTTGTTGGAGGAGTCTTCCGGTTTTCAAGATGTAAGGACAATTTGCGGGGTTCATAAGTGTACGACCCCATTCCTTGCAATGCATTCACATATTCCACATAGCCATCCTTCTCATCATTATCATGATTAAGCAATGCGGCCTCCAAAGTATCATCAATATTCATCATGGAACTATCATCATCAACAATCACTTCGGTCACTAAGTCCACAAACGAACAAACTCCATTGCTATTCTGTTGCCTCATAAATTTGCACACATGGAAAACCACCTTTTCATCACCCACCCAGAAGGTGAGCTCGCCGGCTTCCACATCAACAAGTGCCTTCCCCATAGCAAGGAAAGGTCTACCCAAAATAATAGGCACCTCATAGTCCACTTCACAATCAAGAATCACAAAGTCCTCCGGGAGGATGAACTTATCAACTCGAACCAACACATCATCAATAATACCCAGTGGTCTCTTCATAGTAAGATCCACCATTTGTAGCCACATAGAAGTAGGTCTTGGTTTCCCAATCCCTAACGTCTTGAAAACCGAGTAGGGCATAAAGTTTATACTCACCCCTAGATCACAAAGAGCTTTGGCAAAGTTGGCGCTTCCAATGGTCCAAGGGATTGTGAAAGCGCCAGAATCTTCCAATTTAGGAGCCATTGAGTGCACAATTGCGCTCACTTGATGTGTAATCTTTATAGTCTCACAATTCATCGACCTCTTCTTTGTCACCAAATCCTTCATGAACTTTGCATATCCAGGCATTTGCTCCAAAGCCTCAACCAAAGGCACATTAATAGATAAGCTCTTCATCATGTCAATGAACTTTTTGAATTGGTTCTCTCCATTTTGCTTGGCAAGCCTTTGAAGGTATGGAGGAGGAGGCCTTGGCATTGCTGCCTTAACCTTTAGCACTACCGATTCCGGTATGTCAACAATGCGTTCCCTAGACGGGTTCACTTCTTCTTGAGTCTCCTCCACATTTTCATCAATATCAATTCTTCCTTTGTTATTTGCTTGCACCACACTGTTTGGAATCCCATCTTCTTGAATCACTTGTTCATTATCCATAAGGTTTCTTTGACTTGAGATGGCTATATCTCCACCTTTTCTACTCCTTGTAGCCACGACTATGATATGTCCCGTGTTGTTCCCACCCTTCGGGTTCACCACCATGTCACTTGGTAGTGCCCCCTTAGGACGAGTGTTTAAAGCTTACGAGATTTATCCTAATTGAACTACCAAATTGCGAATTGAAGTGTTGTGAGAAGCTAGTTGAGCATCGAAGTCGGCATTCTTATCCATCATTTGTTTAAACATGTTCTCAATTCGTCCTATATTATTATTGGAAGAGCTAGGACCATGGGAAGGATAAGGAGGCGGGTTGCTTGGTTGTTGTGTGGTGCATGGTGTGATTTCAGCATAGATGCATGATCGTGTTTTGGTACAATGTGTGGTGATTGGTACTATGTTTGTGTGTTAGAATCAGGCCTTGTAAAGAAATTCGGAAGTTGGAACTTGGTTCTAAAGCTTGTTAGCTAAGGTTATTGGGAGGATTTTTAGTCTGGCTTGATATAATGTGTTCAACTGAAATGTGGTGGCACAAGTAGGTGCACGAGGTGCTAAATAGTGATTTTGGACAACTCCGGAGCAGTCCTTAGCACGTTCGAGGACGAATATATGTTTAAGTGGGGGAAAATGTAACGACCTGACCGGTTGTTTTGAGCTCTAGCACGTCATTCGGCAGATTGAGGCCTTGAGTAGCTTCACTTCGGGTATAATGACTTGTACGTGTGGTCGGAACTGAACTTTGGGAAGTTCGGAGTTGATTTGAAAAGAAAATTCTAATTTAAGAAGCCTTAAGTTGGAAGAATTAACTAATGTTTGACTTTTGAGTAAATGACCTAGAAAGTGGGATTTGAAAGTTCGAATAGGTTTGTATGATGATTTTGGACTTGGACGTATGTTCGGGTTGAGTATCGGATCACCCGGGAGCGTTTCAACGCATATTATGGAAGGTTGGTATTTTAAAAGTTTAAGATATTCTTAAGTTGGACTTGAAGTGGATTTTAATGTTGTCGATGTCCGTTTGGAATTCTGAATCTTGGAATAGCTTCATTATGTTATTTATGACTTGTGTGCAGAATTTAGGGTCAATCGGACTTGATTTGATAGGTTTCGACGTCGAATGTAGAAGTATGAAGTGTTAAAGTTCATTAAGCTTGAATTGGGGTGCGATTCGTGGTTTTGGCGTTGTTTGATGTGATTAGAAGGCTGGACTAAGTTCGGAATGTATTTTGGGACGTGTTGGTATATTTGGTTAAGGTCTTGAGGGACTCGGGTGGATTCCGGATGGTAAACAGATCGAGTTTGGACTTGGGAGGAAGGCTGAAGCAGCTGGCATCTGGTGTAACCGCACCTGCGAGGTTTTGGCCGCAGGTGCGGAGCCGCAGAAGCGGCACTATCGCCGCATAATCTACTTTTGGACTAGGCTATAATGGCCACAGATACGAGTGTATTTCCGCATCTGCGATCTCGCAGATGCGAAGGGTGCTCCGCAGAAATGGAAAACGAGATGGGCAGCTGGGGTCGCAGAAGCGAAAGATCTCCGCATGTGCGGGACCGCAGGAGCGTGTGGGGGACCGTAGTTACGACCTCGTAGGAGCGGATAATGGTCCGCAGAAGCGGATTTTGCCTGGATTAGAGGGAACCGCACCTGCGATGAAATTTTTGCAGGTACGAAAGGTCGGCTGGGCAGATTGTTTTAAAATCAGGGTTTTGCTCATTTCCCTCGTTTTCTCACTTGGTTTGGGCGATTATTGGGGAGCTTAAAGAAGAGATTTTCATCATCTATGGCAAGGTAAGTAATTTCCACTTATTGTGAGTTAAATACATGATTTATATATGGATTTAAGCATGTGAAATTGTAAACATTGTGGGGTTTATGGTAGCAAACCTAGAATTTGGTATTCTTGGATTTTGACCACGAAATTGGACGTGGAATTGAGAGTAAATTATATATTTGAGTTCGTAAGATAATGGGTAAGGTTTATCTTCGAAAAGTTTTTGAATCCGGGCACATGGGCCCGAGGGTTGATTTTTACGACTTTTCGAGCGAAGTTGAGAATTGTTTAAAATGAATAATTATGGGTATTAGAATATATTTTGATTGGTTTGAATAGGTTTGGATCAACGGGCTTTGGTTTGAGGTGTTAGAGAGGCTTTGGAGATGGTTTTGGAACTTCGGAGCGAGGTAAGTCTCATGTTTAACCCTGTGGGGGGAAGCTACCCCTAGGTGATGTATTTATTATGTGCTACTTGTTGCGGGGGCTACATACGCATGAGGTGACGAGAGTCCGTACGTAGCTAGATTCATGTTATGTCCGGGTAGACTTAGGTTCACGCCATGCTGTAATTGTACTATTTGAGTTATCTCTTGCCCATTAAATTCCTTTATTTTTCGTTGCGATTTGAGACTAGACCTGCATAGAGTGATAGACTCGATATGGTAGAGATTCAACATGCTTCATGATTAGTCGCGAAATGATTTTACCCCTTTTAAAATATTCTTCCACGTATTGCGTTTTACCGAAAGGTTTCCCTTAATATATATATATAACTCACATGTCTATTCGTGAGTGGGGTCAAGGACCTGTCAAAGCTTCCTATTCTAATGGGATCGGGCAGTTCGCCTCTGCAGGATAGGTATATCTATAGTTCGACCCTCGGCAGTGCGCACACTATAATGGAATCGGGTCGTACGCCTCGGCAGGATTATGTATCACACTTTCATGGGAGCGGGCCGTTCGCCTCGGCAATAAAATAAATGTATCTATGGTTCGAAAATGTTATGATGGAACGGGCCGTACGCCTCAGCACTTCTATAAAATAGTATTATGAAATCATACGTAATAATTGGCAAGAAGCCAACATATCTATGAGTTTTTACTGACTGAACTTTGATGATCTATCTGGTAGGGTCCATTGTATATATACTCTGATTGAGGAGGTAGCTACTGGCTGATAGTTTGAGTCATTACTGAGAGGAGGATTGTACCACGTATTATACTTATTATTTCGCTTATTTACTCTGACTCACACCTGTCTACTTCTACTGTATCTGTCTTATTGGACCACTAGTAAGTGTTGATGTCGACCCCTCGTCACTACTCCTCTGGGGTTAGGCTAGATACTTACTGGGTACGCGTTGATTTACGTATTCATACTACACTTGCTGCACTTTTTGTGCAGGTACATATATGTCTGGTGGTTGGGCGCAGAGGCGTGGCTATTGCGGGGACTTTACTGTGAGCTGCATTTCATGTCACGATCCGCAGCCTGCAGAGTATCCATCTGAGTTATTTATATTCCCCTGTCTAATTTGTATTCTAGACAAATGCTGTATTTTATTATATTTCCTAGTTGATGCTCATGTACTTGTGACACCGGATTTTGGGAATTTCCTACAGGTTGTTCGTTGTGGTAATTGTGTAAATACTTTCATTTACTCGGTAAATTCTATTTGATGTTGTTCAATTAATGAAAGTCATGATTTGAAAATACTAAAATGAGTAATTAAATTGGTAAATTACTGTTGGCTTGCCTGACGGCGGTGTTAGGCGCCATCACGACCTTTAGCGGATTTTGGGTCGTGACACTTTGGGAGAGCATTAGAGGCCTACAAGATACAGGATTTCATCATCTTTCCATCAATTCAATACAGGAGTTTGGAATGTAATGTTAGATAGATGCTTTCTTATTCTTTAACTCTTATTGTGATGACTTCCTCCATAATTATGGAGTAGCTTACCTTAGGGTTTGACATGATTTGGTGACTTGGTTATTGTTTATGGATTTGATTACTTCTTAATTGCTTGAATCTATTGGAAGAGTTTTAACTCTAGTAGTGATTTTATTCATTATCTTGTTTAATTGAAAGAGGAGCATAATAATGAACATAGTTGCAATGCATGCCTTAATATATTTTGGTATTTCTTTAAAGTAATCGAAAGAGCTTTGTAATCTACCTCTTAAATTGAGATTGAGAAATATTCGAGAGAAGTTTCTCTTAGACCATTCTTACCAATATATTCTTTCTAGTTTCACCGCACTTTACATTAATTTATTTGAAAGATTTAGATTTGATCCAGAGAGGAGTCTGAATCGGAAGTATAAGCTAATCACCTATTGAATTCGTGAGAATCGATAGAACCTCAAGAGTGAAATATAACAGTATCATATCCAGAATAACAACCTTGTACCCTTATTCCTCATATTGATAAGAAGCCGGCTCTGCTAATCCCTAGTTCTTTGCAGTCAATTGTTAATTTCTTTATTTTAATAGTTAAACGTAGTTCATAATCATTTACTCAAGTGTTGATCCTCCTGAGTAGCATTTAAACACTAAATTACTCAAACATCGTTTAAATCCAATCCTTGTGGAGATGATATTTTACTATACTATCTTTGATTAGCGAGTATCAATTTTGTGTTGTAATTTGTGCTCGTCAAATACTCCCTCCCTAAAAAAGAACCTTGTCCTCAAGGTTCGAGGACAATGATATCATGGTGATGACGTTCACTGATGGAGCTTGAAGTAACACTGTGGAACAGTCAACATAGGAAAATACAATAACCACATCTCTAAAAGTTTCAACAAAGTTACTTGTCCCAACCATGTTCGTGAGAGTTCATATGTAGAGCCTCCACCACTACTAAAGGTATTTGATCTTCTCACTAGTACTACCAGATGTAGCTTTGGAGATTGCCAATGAAGCCTTCTTTTTAATATCAAACTCCACATTTTGTAGCAAGTGAACAAAACCAGCCACAATCACATATTGAATTTGCTCCCCATGGCTTGCTGGGATGTTTAAAATTGTCTAATTATTATGGCATCCAAATGATCCAACTGAAAGTTGGTAATTCTATTATAAAAAAGTTCAACTAATGCAGTTATACAACAGCTCCTGGCTACTAAAAGCAACTCTCCTGGTGTATTCCACAACCTTGGATACATCGATTTTCTTGACAATAGAGGAAAGCTCATCTTGTTTACTACAATTTTAATGGACAACTCAACAAAAATAGATGAATCAGTAACATGGGAATGTATAATTCTACTTTTCTTCCTCGTCATCTCAACTCTATCTACCCCAACAATAACTTGCTCGTTATCTCTCCTAAACTCAAAGAGCTCATCTCCATTCTCCTCGTCATGTCCTTCCTCGATGAGGTTTGTGCCATCTTGCAACCTGCGGGTCAGTTTGACATCTGAGATAGTCTTCCATGAGATCAGGCCGAAGTTTATTTCTATTGACATGGCAGTAGGTGAGATTTTTCCTCTATAGCTCAAGGTTGGTTTTCTTTTCTTCCCAGCGCTATCTTGTGGATTCACTGTCAACTGGCCTTTTAACCTCTTGCTATATTTTTCACAACCGTTCTAAGAATAGAGCAGATATGACTATATATAATAGTCAACTCTACTTCATCTAATTTATCCACAACCATGTTACCCTTGAGAGCTTCATACTTGACTAGAACATCGTCAAGAACATTACTAAAACTGTGTTCCCAAACTGATATGTGTTTGATCAAAACGTCATATTTTGCATCACAATACTCATCTAAGATTGGACTATATTCTTTCCCTATAATTAAAGGACCTGTGAATGCAATGTAGTTATAGAAAACAGAGAACCCATCAGACAATCAGAAATTCACACACCATGGTTGTCCAAGATCCCACACTATAATCGTAAAGTTAGAATACGCAAATAAGGAAGACTTGCCAGTACATCCCCGCAAAAGTAGTTCCTCTACGTTCTCAATATACCATGGCTTGCGTAAACTTCACCAAGTGCTTCTGTTATAATCTTGAGTACGTATTTCGCTGAAGTATCCTTATCCAAATATTGCACCGTAGTTTCATCATGCAAGGCAAACAATAAAACAAGAAGGTTCAGTCTCCAAGGTAATAAAATTTCTCTTGGTTCCGACTTTGTCAGGTCGGATGAAGGGTCCTTTTCAGCATTATAACAATGATGAAAAGTTGGAGATGTAGTGGCAGCCAATATCAAATCAAATTGCAAACTGTAGCATTCGAACACCATTCTCGACCGGGATCCCACACTGTACTCATGGAGTTAGAATGCGCAATTGCGAAAAACTTGCTAATAAATCCCAACAAAATTAGTCCTTCTACGTTCTTAGTGGATCATGTTAGAGCCACGAATATAGAACTTATTCCTGGATCCCAAACACAAAGGTCAGTCTCAACAGGGTTAAATGGAAACTGATTCCAAATACGTTAATCAGTGAAAATGGTATCAATATGACAAGCTGATTTTCAATGGATTCCATTGAAATCATCCAACACTATGTTTGAACAATCCTTGCACGGACTGTATACTTTCATCTGAAAAGAAAATTGTGGTACATTCACCAAGCTGTCCGCCCATATTGGAAGAAAACCTTCATCATGTTCTACTCCTCCATTGGAATTTTCATGCACAGCTTCAGGCATTATTTTATCAGAAGGAATTGCACTTGTTGGAATGCCATCCTCATTCTCCATAAAGAATTTATCATGATTTAGATTCACAATATTCTCAGGCTCCATAAAAAAGTCAGCAAGATACAGGTCATCCCAGGTTTCAAATTCAATGTGTTCACTAGTGCCACGATCAAGAGAAGTTGCAGTAACATACCTCTCTGTCATATCTCTATGAACACTTTTATCAAACAGTTGGACTTCGCTGCTTGCAGGACCTGTCGCTTCTAAATCAGGCATGCCGATTGGAGCATCTGATTGTGCGTCGACAAATACATTGTGGCAGCAGCTATGTAACATTGCATCGAATACCTTAGGTGACTGAATATCGTCCAAATCAGTTACAAAGTGAGAGACATAAGCGGTTTCATCTGTACTTTGTCACACTGGTGTAACATAAGAATATTCCTCCATTGCTCTGGCAAAAATTCCATGAGACATTTCATCGAACACATGCTTGGCCTCTGAGTTACCAACTTTGAATGCAGATTCTAACTAGTAGAAGTTGGAATTGTGGCGCAAATCAGCTAAATGAGATACCTTAGTCTCAGACGAATTCAAAGTAGAGTGACTAATGTAGCTATGATACGTCAGGGATGAATCGGCTAGCCTCCTCTTCGAATCATTGACAGGTCGTTTCCGAAATCGCAAAATTATTTTTTCCTTGAAATGGTTCCAATCATAGAACTGTTTGTTGCGAAAGAGCCAATCGAACCAAGCGAGGGCATCACTTTCAAAGTAAAAATATGAAAGAAATAACCAGTTGAGAAACCAAGGAATTTGAAGTAATGCTCCGCCGATAAACCCATCCCTTTGGGTTGCCATTGCTTAATTTATCCAGGATCACTGCTGCCATTGGAGACCGAATCGATGAAATCACTAATGTAATAAACTAAGAGTAGACGACTCTCTTTCAATAGAGCTGATCGATTATATTAAACATTAAACTGGAATTACAAAGAAAATACTAACTAGAGTAGGGAAGATTGCAACAGAACTAAAAGAAAAGGGGATGAGAAAGACTAATACAGAATTGGGGATGAGAAGATACCAGAAATGCCTTTGCACATAATTCACGATAGCTTCTGAATATAATACCCTGTGTTATTTAACGATAATACCGAGTGCCCTTAGTCTGGATCACAAATTAACCTTTGTGAAGGCCTGGCCCAATTGCTTCTTCTCAGCCCAAGATCTATTTGTGTGACAAACTTGGTGGTATTCTTATTGAACTGGGATTGAATCATAACACAAAATCCTTTTACAAAGCCAAAGCATGTTGAAAACATGACTCATAAAAACAAGTTGAACAAATATACAGATTTGTTTAGATATATTCTCTTGTAAATATTTTGAAATAAAAAAATTCTTAAGTAATTTATTTTTAGGAATAAAAACCCATACTACCTAATACTTTGAGAAAGAAAAGGTTTTCCAATGTTACAAATTTGTATAATACATATAAATATTTAATATTGCTACCACATATTTTGTTGCCTATTGTATGTCGTTGCTTATATATTAGTTGACAGTCAAAGATTGTAACCTTAATCAAGTTATTTTCACCAATGCGATATTTAGGTAAAAGATAAAATAATCTTATAAATTTTAAAAAATATTGTTACATGAGGTTTGGTTTATTCTTAGTCATAGAAATTTTTCTCGACTACTTTATCCTACATCAAGCGCTATGTGGTGAAAGAAGAGGAAAATAAGTATATATATTTGCATAATAAATGGTAGCTAAAAAAAAGAAGAGAAAGACTATGTAGGAAACCATAGCTAAAGTCGATAATATTGGTCGACATTCCTTTAATGTTTAATTTTTAATTATATATTTATACGCAGTCATAAAATTACAATTAATTAATTATGTATAATCTAATTATTTTAGCACAAATAAAAGGAAAATAGAGAAAAACAATTTGCGAAAAATTCAATTGATTTTATGGGTATTCAATAGAATGTTGTCACGACCCAAGCTCTCTCCGTATAACGTCGTGACGACACCTAGTCTCTATGACTAGGTAAGCCTAACAAATTGCGAAAAATAACAAATCGAAAGTAAAACTTGGCAACTAACAGCAGTGGATAACTGAATAACAAATAGCAATGCCGCTCGGCATGTACAATAACTAATACCTATAAATACACAGTCTTCCCCAAACCCAAAACATCATAAGTCACAAACTACAGAAAGAAACTAGTATCTCTATACACCAGAGTCTATCAAAAGAAGTACGAAAGGTAAATGACATAGGACAGAATAGGGGGGGACTCCGAGGTCTGCGAACGCGGCAGATGTACCTTGAAGTATCTGTACAACAGCAAGCACTCTCA
The DNA here is from genome assembly GCA_000715115.1 of Nicotiana otophora. Lineage (NCBI taxonomy): Eukaryota > Viridiplantae > Streptophyta > Magnoliopsida > Solanales > Solanaceae > Nicotiana > Nicotiana otophora. The sequence continues at coordinate 65,581 of AWOL01S0001680.1, forward strand.
GCTAATAGCGGGGCTGATAAAAAGTACTTGGATCTCCACATAAAAACATGTGCAGAAGAGTAGCATGAGTACACCACAACGGTACCTAGTAAGTGCCAAGCCTAACCTCGGTTGAGTAGTGACGAGGTCAGGTTAGGCCCACTGGTAAATAATAAATAAGGCAGGAGAATATAAAGTATAATAAGAGACTACAATATAACAAAAGTAAATACACCAAGGCAACAGTACAACACACAAGGGTAAGCAGCAGGGGATCTCCCAAGATACTGTCTCATAGTCCCAAAATAAATATACAGGGAGAACTCCCGAGGTACCGCCTCGTAGTCTCAAAAGTAAATATGCAGGGAGAACTCCCGAGGTACCGCCTCGTAATCTCAAAAGTAAATGTACAGGGAGAACTTCCGAGGTACCGCCTCGTAGTCTCAAAAATAAATGTATAGGGAGAACTCCCGAGGAACCGCCTCGTAGTCTCAAAAGTAAATGTACAGGGAGAACCCCCGAGGAACCGCCTCATAGTCTCAAAAGTAAACACACAGCTCAAACCGATAAAGACAATAGTTAATAGCAAGATTTTCTACAGTTATAGTGATAAAGAACAAGGAAAAGCAGGAAATTAACTAGGCATGCTTCACAAAGTTCAAATAAGCAGTTAAAGCACGTAAACATGCGATATTAGACTAAACATAATAACTACACATATTGGAATAGCTCAATTAAGAATGAAACAAACTAATACTTATTTAAACAGTATAGCTCAAATTTAAGGAAAAACAGGTTGCTTCTTAGTAAAATAAATCGGGTTTTACAAAAAATAGCTTGTGTACGTACTCGTCACCTCACGTACACGACGCTCACATATCACAACAGTACCAAATCCTACGGGGATTTCCCCCACACAAGGTTACGCAAGCCACTTACATCGATCCAAGATCAATCAATCAATAAAAATGCTCTTTCATCGATTATCCGACTCTGAATGGCCCAAATCTAGCCAAAAATAATTTCATACCATAAATATAACTATATTAGACTAATTTAATTAATGAAATCAAGGCTTTAACAAGAATTTCGAAAATCAACCTAAAGCCTCCCCCGGGCCCACGTCTCAAAATCGGGTAAAAGTCACAAAATATGAACACTCATTCACTCACGAGTTCACGCTTACCAAAATTATCCAAATCTGATATCAAAATCTCAATCCAAAGACAAAACCTTAGTTGAAGAACTTCTTTCCATTTTTCCCCAAATTGTTCACCCAAATCCGAAATTAAAAGATGAAATTAGTGATAGATTAGTGGAATATAATCATAAATGGGTTAAGAATCATTACCCAAAAGCTTCCTCTGAAAATCTCCCAAATTATCGTCCAAATCCGAGATCTCAAAGTCCTAAAATTGAAAATGGGATAAAACCTCGAACTTGGCCTTTTCTGCCCAGCAATTTCGCATCTGCGGGCCTATAATCGCACCTGCGATGCCGCACCTACGGAAATTCTATCGCATGTGCGGACTTAACTTAAATCCCCTGGGTGCGCATTTGCGAGAGAAGCGTTGCACCTGTGGATGCGCTCCTGCGACCAAGGAACCGCACCTGCGACCCTCACCGCTCCTGTGCACAGACTAACTGTAGAAGCGAGGCCGCTTCTGCGCAAATTCTTCCGCACCTGCGAACCCAGCTTAGGCTGCCAAAATCCCGTATCTACGCTCCTTTATCTGCATGTGCGAGTCCGCACCTACGGTCTCCCCACTGCAGGTGCGAAAACACCAGAAACCATAAACTTCAGCAAAAACACAAGTCCAATTTTCGATCCGTTAAGCATCCGAAATACACCCGAGGCCCCCGAGACCTCAACCAAACACACCAACAAGTCCTAAAACACCATACGAACTTAGTCGAGCCCTAAAAAATCACATAAAACAATGCTACAAACACGAATCACCCTCGGATTCAAACTTAATGAACTTTGAAACTTCAAACTTCTACAACTGATGCTGAAACCTATCAAATCCAGTCCAATTGACCTCAAATTTTGCACATAAGTCATAATTGACATTACAGACCTACTCCATCCTCCGGAATTAGAATCCGACCCCGATATCAAAAAGTCTACTACCGGTCAAAATCTTCAAAAATTCGACTTTCGTCAATTCAGACCTCCAAAACACAAACCGGATTCGCCTCTATGTCCGAAATCACCCGATGGAGCTAACGGAACCGACAGAACTCCATTCTGGAGTCGTCTTCACATAGTTCCCACTACGGTCAAATTGTAAGGCTTAAGCTTCCGTTTAGGGACTAAGTGTCCCAAAATACTCCGAAACCAACAACAAAACCCCTTCGGCAAGTCACATAAGCAGAAACAGATACAGGCGAAGAAGTTAATAGGGGATCGGGGCTATTAAGATCAAAAAGGCAGGCCGGGTCGTTACATCTTCCCCCTCTGAAAACAATCTTTCGTTCTCGAATGAGCATAGAGACATACCTGAAGTGCTGAAAAGGTGAGGATAACGGCTGCGCATATCCTGCTCGATCTCCCAAGTCGCCTCCTCGACCGGCTGACCCCTCTACTGTACCTTCACTGAAGCAATGTTCTTTGACCTCAGCTTTCGGGCCTGCCTGTCCAAATTCGCCACTGGCTCCTCAACATAAGATAAATCCTTGTCCAACTGGACTGAGCTAAAATCCAACACATGAGATGGATCGCCGTGATACTTCCGAAGCATCAAAAATAGAATACTAGATGAACTCCTGCTAGACTGGGAGGTAAGGGAAGCTCGTAAACAACCTCCCCAACACGCCGCAACACCTCAAAGGGACCAGTGAACCTTGGGCTTAGCTTGCCTACGAACCTCATAACGCCATTCATAGGCGAAACTCGGAGCAAGACCCGCTCTCCAACCATAAATGCAACATCGCGAACCTTCTGATCTGCATAACTCTTCTGTCTGGACTGGGCTATGCGAAGTCAATCCTAAATCACCTTCACATTATCCAGGGCATCCTGAACCAAGTCTGTACCAATTAATCTAGCCTCGCCCGGCTCAAACCAACCCACTGGATACCGATACTTCCTACCCTACAGAGCCTCATATAGTGCCATCTGGATGCTCGACTGATAACTGTTATTGTAGGTAAACTCCGCAAGTGGCAAGAACTGATCTCAAGAACCTCCAAAATCTATCACACATGCATGAATCATATCCTGTAATATCTGAATAGTGCGCTCGGACTGTCCGTCCGTCTGAGTGTGAAATGTTGTGCTCAGCTCCACTCGAGTACCCAACTCATGCTGTACGGCCCTCCAGAACCGTGATGTAAACTGCGTACCCCGGTCAGAGATGATAGATACTGATACGCCATGAAGCCTGACGATCTCGCGGATATAAATTCGAGCCAGCTGCTTGGAAATATAGGTAGTCTTCACAGGAAGGAAATGAGCTGACTTGGTCAGCCTATCCACAATCACCCAAACTGCATCAAACCTCCGCTGAGTCTGTGGGAGTCCAACAACAAAATCCATAGTGATCTACTCCCATTTCCACTCCGGAATCTCTAACTTCTGAAGCAACCCACCTGGCCGCTGATGCTCATACTTCACCTGCTAGCAATTTAGACACCGAGCTACATACTCCACTATGTCCTTATTCATCCTTCTCCACTAGTAGTGTTGCCTTAAGTCTTGGTATATCTTCCCGATACCCGGATGAATGGAGTACTGTGAGTTGTGAGCCTCCTGGAGAATCAACTCTTGCAAACCATCTACATTGGGCACACATAGCCTGCCTTGCATCCTCAATGCACCATCATCCCCAATAATGACCTCATTAGCATCACCGTGCTGGACTGTGTCCTTAAGGACATGCAGATAGGGGTCATCATACTGAAACTCCCTGATATGATCATAAAGAGAAGACCGAAAGACCACACAAGCCAATACTCGACTCGGCTCAGAAATATCCAATCTCACAAACTGGATGGCTAAGGCCTGAAAATCCAAAGCCAATGGCCTCTCTGCTGCTGGTAGATATGCTAAACTCCCCAAACTCTCTGCCCGACGACTCAAAGCATCGGCCACCACATTGGCCTTCCCCGGATGGTACAAAATGGTGATATCATAATCCTTAAGCAGCTCCAACCACCTCCGCTGATGCAAGTTAAGATCCTTCTATTTGAACATATGCTGCAAACTCCGGTGATCGGTGTAGATCTCACAAGGGACACCGTACAAATAGTGCCACCATATCTTCAAAGTATGAACAATAGCTATTAACTCAAGGTCGTGGACAGGATAGTTCTTTTCGTGTACCTTCACCTGTCTGGATGTGTAGGCAATCACCCTACCGTCCTGCATCAACACCGCACCGAGATTAATCCGCGACGCATCACAATATACCGTATAAGACCCCGAACCTATAGGCAATACCAATACTAGGGCTGTAGTCAAAGCTGTCTTGAGCTTCTGAAAGCTCTGCTCACACTCCTCTGTCCACCTGAACGGAGTACCCTTCTAGGTCAGCGTGGTCATAGGTGCTGCAATAGATAAGGATCCCTCTACAAAACTATGGTAATACCCCGCCAAACCAAGAAAACTCCGGATCTCCATAGTTGATGACGGTCTAGGCCAACTCTGCACTGCTTCCACCTTCTTCGGTTCCACCTTGATCCCATCACTCGATACTACATGACCCAAGAATGCCACTTAGTCTAGCCAAAACTCACAGTTTGAAAATTTTGCATATAACTTCTTTTCCCTCAAGGTCTGAAGCACAGTGCTCAGGTGCTTCTCATGATCCTCCCGAGTCCGGGAGTACACCAGAATGTCGTCAATAAACACAATGACAAAAGGGTCAAGCTAGGGCCAGAACACACTGTGCATCAAGTGCATAAAAGCCGCTGGGGCATTGGTCACCCCAAATGACATCACAAGGAACTCGTAGTGACCATGCCGAGTCCTGAAAGCAGTCTTCGAGATTTCTGGCTCCCGAATCTTTAACTGATGATAGCCGGAATGTAAATCAATCTTGGAAAACACTCTGGCACCCTGTAGCTGATCAAATAAATCATTAATACGAGGCAATGGATACCTGTTCTTCACTGTGACTTTGTTCAACTGGCGGTAATCAATACACATCCGCATAGAACCATCCTTATTCTTCACAAATAAGACAGGAGCACCCCAAGTGTGACACACTGGTCCGAATGAAGCCCTTATCAAGCAATTCCTGTAACTGTTCCCTCAACTCCTTCAACTCAGGAGGAGCCATACGATATGGAGGAATAGAGATGGGCTGAGTGCCCGGAAACAAATCAATACCAATGTCAATATCTTTGTCGGGCGGCATGCCCGAAAGATCAGCTAGAAATATGTCAGGGAAAACCTTCACTACTGGGACTGACTCAACTGTAGGGGTATCAATACTGACATCTCTCACATAAGCTAGATACGCGTCACACACCTTCTTAACTATTCGTTGAGCTTTAAGAAATGAAATAACTCTGCTGGGAGTATACTCTAAGGTACCTCTCCACTCTAATCGCGGTAGACATGGAATAGCCAACATCATAGTCTTAGTGTGACAATCAAGAATAGTATAATGGGGTGACAACGAGTCCATGCCCAAGATAACATCAAAGTCTACCATACTGAGCAATAATAAATCGGCTATGGTCTCAAAACCACTAAGAACAATCAAACACGACCGACACACGCGGTCCACAATAATAGAATCTCCCACAGGAGTAGACACATAAACAGGGGAACTCAAGGAGTCCCAAGATATGCCCAAATACGGGGCAAAATAAGAGGACACATAGGAATATATAGAGCCTGGATAACATAAGACCGTCGTGTCTCTATGACAGACCGGAACAATACCTGTAATGATAGAGTTGGAAGCAACTGCCTCTGTACGAGTAGGAAAAGTATAATATCTGGCCTGGCCTCCCCCTCTAGGGAGACCTCGACCTCCCTCGACCTCCCTGCATACTCTAACACAGTCATAGCACTCTGGCGCAACTGCTCAAACTCAGTGCGCCATACGTCTCTGAGACTCTGGGGAACATACTCCCTCAAGAACATGTCCGAGAACTGAGTCCATGTAAGTGAAGCTTCCTCAGCCGGACTACTCAACCCATAAGCACGCCACCACTGATAGGCTTCTCCTCTAAGCTGGAATGCAGTAAAAGAAACCCCACTTGACTTCGCTATACCCATAGTGCGGAGAATATGGTGAAACTCCTCCAGAAAACCCTGGGCATCCTCTGACGCCAATCCACTGAAGGTAGGAGGGTGGTAATTCTTGTACCTCTCAAGTTTGTGCTGCTCCGCCTAAAAAACTGCTACCCTAACCTCGGGCTGAACTGGAGCTACCGGCGGCACTGGTATGATCTCTGGATCCTGGTCTACCTGAACTCGCTGTTCTGGGGCACCGACGATGGGAGTCTATGCTCCTCCCCCGACCTGAGATGTGGCAGGTGCAAGTGGAAGCCTAAGCTAAGGTGTTGAACATGCTTATGAACTGGGCTAGAGTCTCCTGGAGAGCTGGTGCAGCAATAGGCACCTCAGGTGCCTGCCCTCCAGCTGGAGCTACTGGGGGCTCCTCTGTCGCAACGCGTGCGGGTGCTCTAACTGCACTGCGTGGACGTCCTCAGCCTCTACCCCGGCCCTGGCCGCTCGCGGGTCTAGCAGGGGGCGAGGGTGCCTGGTCATTAGATCCTTAGGTATGGGTCCTCACCATATATGAGAAAGAATAGAATACGACAGTTTAGAATTTTGAAGTCAACAATTTTGCACGACAAGGAATCAAAGAAGTGTAATTTTTCCTAACAGTTCAATAGCCTCCCGAAGATAAGTACAAATGTCTCCGTACTTATCCGCGAGACTCTAATACACCGACTTGTGACTCACGACACCTATGAATCTAGAGCTTTGATACCAACTTGTCACGACCCAAACTCCCTCCGTATAACGTCGTGATGACACCTAGTCTCTACGTCTAGGTAAGCCTAACAAATTATGGAAAATAACAAAACGAAAGTAAAACTTGGCAACTAACAGTAGTGGATAATTGAATAACTAGTAACAATGCTACTCAGCATGTACAATAACCAATACTCTATAAATACACAGTCTTCCCAAAACCCAGAACATCATAAGTCATAAGCTACAGAAGGAAACTAGCATCTTTATACATGAGAGTCTATCAAAAGAAGTACGGAAGATAAATGACATAGGAGAGAATAGACGGGGACTCCGAGGTTTGCGGATGCAGCAGATGTACCTTGAAGTCTCCGTACAGCAGCAAGCACTCTCATCTAGTAACGGGGGTGGTAAGAAGTACCTGGATCTGCACACAAAAACGTGTGCAGAAGAGTAGCATGAGTACACCACAACGGTACCTAGTAAGTGCCAAACTTAACCTCGGTCGAGTAGTGACGAGGTCAGGTCAGGCCCATTGGTAAATACTAAATAAGGCAGGAGAATATACAGTATAATAAGAGACTAGAATTTAACGAAAGGAAACACAGCAAGGCAACAGTACAACACACAAGGGTAAGCAACAGGGGATCTCCCGAGATACCGTCTCGTAGTCCCAAAATAAATATACAGGGAGAACTCCCGAGGTACCGCCTCGTAATCTCAAAAGTAAATATATAGGGAGAACTCCCGAGGTACCTCCTCATAGTCTCAAAAGTAAATATGCAGGGAGAACTCCCGAGGTACCGCCTCGTAGTATCAAAAGTAAATATGCAGGGAGAACTCTCGAGGAACCGCCTCGTAGTCTCAAAAGTAAATGTGCAGGGAGAACTCCCGAGAAACCGCCTCGTAGTCTCAAAAGTAAACACACAGCTCAAACTGATAAATACAACAGTTTACAACAAAATTTTCTACAGTTATACTGATAAAGAACAAGGAAAAGCAGGAAATCAACTAGGCCTGCTTCATAGAGTTCAAATAAGCTGTTAAAGTACGTAGACATGCGATATTAGACTAAACAGGATAGCTACACATATTAGAATAGCTCAATTAAGAATGAAACAGACTAATTCTCATTTAAACGGTATAACTCAAATTTAAGGAAAAACAGGTTGCTACTTAGTAAAATAAATCGGGTTTTACAAAAAATAGCTCGTGTACGTACTCGTCACCTCACGTACACGGTGCTCAGATATCACAATAGTACCAAATCCTAAGGGTATTTTCCCCACTCAAGGTTAGGCAATCCAGTTACATCGAACCAAGCTCAATCAATCAGTAAGATATGCTCTTTCCTCGGTTATTGTTTATACTCGATTTTTCTCTCATCTTTTCAAATATATATATATATATACACACACACACACCTTCAAAATAGCACATATGCATCATCATTTGATTTACAAGCATACACAAGTATTTTCATAATTTTTCATAATTTTTAAAGACTTTAAACCAATTTATTTCTGTATTTTTATTGTATAAATATCCAATAATTATCCTCTAAATTATTTTATTATGATTTAGTCATATAAAATTATTATTTACACCAATATGAGGTTTAAATATTTTCAGGGCATTTCTTATAATTATATTTGCATTTTTCTAGGGCCAAATTGCATATTTTGCAATAATAGCCCATATGCATGTATAATTACATTATTTATGCAAAAAATAACTTTTTATATTTTTATAATGTTAAATAATTGCTTTTAATCATTTTCATGCACAAATGTTAATTTTTATATTTATTAATTACTTTTATAAATTATTTATTTATTAAACATTGGAAATTTAAATCTAGCCCTAAATTCCTTTTAATTTCAGACCTAACTACCCAATCCCAGCCCAATAACCCTTGATCCCAAACCAATTAACCCAACCCCATACCCGGTCGCGACCCGTTTCACTTACCCGACCCAGAACCCCCGACTAATCGTGGCCGTTGATCTGTGAGATCAACGGCCCATATTACACCCGCCCTTTTAAATTATACCCGAATGCCCCTAAACCCTAAACCATTCATCCCTTCACCCGCCGCCCTCGAACTCTCTCAAACTTCCATTCTCTCTCTGTCAAACCCTAGCCATCTCCTCCCCACCCCCAAGTTTTCTCTCCTAATCCCACAGATCATGGGATTCCATAGTCGCTTGTTGCCATATTCGGCTCCCCCTTGGTACTGGAACCTTCTATATACCGCTTGCCTAAACATGGCAAGCAAATTTCATCTATTTCGAACCAAAGCTGGTTCATTTCCTTGACCTTTTCCGTCTATGTTCATTCTTGTTCGTTTATGGTATGATTCTTTGTGCATTTCCCTGTTTCCTACTCACCCTAAAATTAGGGTTTCAGATTCTTTTAAATCGAACCAAATATGGTTCGATTCTTTGATTTTATAAGATATTTCTGTCTATGTTTATCTTATTCTATGCAGCATGTGATTTTCACCTTTTATTTATTTTTGGTTTCTGCCGATTTTACACTTTCCCTAAAATTAGGGTTTGAGATTTTTCTCTTTTCCTTACTGATTTGATTGCATGCGATGATTCTTTCCTTTCTCGTGTTTGATTGATGATTTTCCTTATTTGGATGTTAATTCCTACTACTATATATGCCCCTCCCCATTCCCCTTTTTAGGACAGACTTGAATCGTGAATGTTTACTAAAAAATTGAAATTATCGCTCTTTGTTATCTAAATACTCTTGTTCTATATTCTGGTTCCTGGCCGGCTGAAAGCCAAGGCCAGAAATGCTGGTTTCTTGCTACTGTGGACATTGTTCTTTCTTGTTTTTTGTTTAACTGGTGAGTTGCTGAACTTTCGTCACTTCATTCCTATTTACCTGTTATTAGCATGTGTTTTCACTTCTACAGGTTATTGTTCAATATGTTTCTGGGTTGTTCTTGTATGCAATCCCGACTGTCTTACTTCAATTCTAGGCCTTTCTAATCTAAAATGCCATTACGTTTGCAGTTTGAGACATGTTTAGACCTACTTTAAGTTGATTAATTGCTTTTTAAGTCTACCTAGACTATGTGTTACTGATGTTTAGAACCTTTGCACTTTAGCCATCTCTTTAGTGTTTAAATTTGCAATTAACCCTGTTACTTGAACATGCTTTCATATCCCCTTTTATGGATTAGATGACTAAGCATGAAGGTATTCACTAAGTGTTTAGCATAAGTCTGTTTCTGAACTTGTTGTGATGACATGTAGCATGTTTGATCCTGTATGCTTCTACCATGTCTTGACTTCCCAATAGTGGC
>AWOL01S0001680.1:76446-89807 GCA_000715115.1 Nicotiana otophora
TTTCTCTGAATTTCCCCTATCAACCTCCCTAGTGTGAGCACTGCCCTGGGTTCTTGAAACCCTTGGGAACTCTGACACACTAGGGCCATGGTTCTAATGCTCAACTCTGCCCTGTACCCACTAGGTGAATCACTTGATTCCTGGCTGCCTTATGCCCATGAGGATGTAATTTTGGGCTATTATGAACTATGAGAATGAAGGCCTGGCCTGGCCGGGTGTATCTTTATGCCTGTTGTAGGCTCCCTATAGCTATTCTACTTTGTAATTCATTCTATTCATTCTAGGCCTGTAATAATTCTGGTAATAACATTTGGGGTATTAGTGAAATTGGGAAAGGGATTTTTATCTTATATTTACAATCAATGGGGTTGGAATCCTGCCTATAGGTTCAATAATGTGTGTTTAGTTATCGTGTGTTAGAAATCATGCCTATAGGTATCCTATTATGTTCAGTCATTATCTGTTAGCAATCCTGCCTATGGTTTCAATACTTGGTTCAATTGTGTTCTATTTCTGCTTATTAGAAACCATGCCTATAGGAAATCACACACTTCACTTAACCTGCCTAGTACCTGCACATTATTCAAAAGCATGATCGTTTGACTAAATATTTTACCTGCTCTTATGCCTATTTCTTTCTGATTATTAGATATCATGCCTATAGGGAATGAATGCTAATAACAGTCCTTTCAATATGCACCACACTCAATAGATATCATACCTGTAGGATTTTAATTACTTAAAATCGCTATTGCATCATACTGTCCATCTTGAAAGCATGCCTATAGGAGCTAACATATGAGAATCAGTTCCAATCACTAGTCCTTAGAAATCATGCCTATAGGACATCACCACTCACTCTTCTAACGCTGTTATCCATGCGATTATAAGGAGGCATAAGTAATTTTGTGCATTTCCAATAAGTTTTATCGACCCTACTATGTGAATCACCTAGAGATCATGTCTATATGTTTAATAACCTACAACCTGTAGTCTCAATAATCAGCGTGTAATACCAAATGCTCATAAATCGTATAGTCGCTTAGAAATCATGTCTATAGGTAGCATGACCTCCATAATCTGCAAATCAGTTAACTTGGGATAGCAGCACCACATATACGATATTAAATTTGGCATCACCTAGAATCCATGCATATAGGACTCTAAGTCTCAAATTCGGAAACAATGTATTGCCCGCGTGCATTTGTTTGTTTGTGTGTGGAGGCTAACTTGAGCCCTTAATTGCCTTTACATGAAGTCCCAACTTGTTTTTTTTTGTATGTCGCCTAGTTTTATCATTTTTAAGCAACCTAAGTTAAAGTCTAGAACCCCCCTGAAATAGAGGTCCAAATGCCTCCTAGACCATAGGCATGGGACGGGTAGTGCACGCATAGAGTACGACTTAGAATTGACTAGTGCGCTTTAGGTAAACAACTTAAAGATAGTAATTGGGTAGCAGGAGGTGATAGTCTATGCCCGCTGAATAATATGAGTAACACCCCATCTTGAGGGAGTTTCGAAGTATTATTTATGTTGCACGGGGTGATCCTTTAGGCTAAAAACTTAGGACACCCCACCTTTGTTAAAGTCAATCATTTTATTTGTTCAAATTACCTTCCTTCCCTTAGACTAATTCATATAATTCGAGTTCGGCCGGGAACCACTGTTGTGGACCTCGATGAGTGCCTAACACCTTCTCCTCAAGGTAATTTGAGCCCTTACCTGATCTTTGATGACTCAAACTAGTTAAATCAGAGTTATCTGCAAAATATGTGCCCTAACGCACCTTAATCCGCGTTAGGTGGCGACTCTCTTTTAGTACCCTCCCATTTAAAAGAGTTGTCACGACGTCGAAGCCAAATTTTTGTGAGGAAAAATGGGGCGCGACAGCATGGCGACTCTGCTAGGGATATCCTTAGGCTCTTACCATGATGAACTTTGTCTGTGTGAATTAGTCTTTCTCGATAAACGTGTCTTTATTATTTTATGCTCAAATTCAATGTTTATTTGCTACATGCACACCCCCTTCCCTATTTTCCCTTTACATGAATTTACATGCAACTTTTCGTTTAACCTTGTTCGCTGGCTTCAATCTTTATGTATTTCCCAATCCCTACCCCTTTTACCGCTTTATTATAATTTTTTCATTATGCGAACTAACTCCTTCTTTGTTTTTCTTTCTTTCATGTCTTTACATTTATTAAATACCGCATTTATCGCTTTTATCATGCAAAATACTTGACAAGGTGTTGCTTCTTTTTTTTGCATAATTACATGCTCTACATCATATTCCACTCGTGCGCAATTAATACCATAACAACACTTGATGAGTATCCGCGCTCTTCCTGTATTACCCTTTTTAAATTTGGAAAGGCTTATTTGCAGTAAAACTAGTCGATCAGCGGTGCAGTCGATAGTTCCGTGCCTTTCCCTCTCAAGTTGTCCGCTTGAGGGTACCGGTCTAGACTTCTATAGAAAACCCTACTCTGATGTTAACTGTGCATGCATCATGTCCAAACCTATCATGAGTTAGAATGTTGTCTGCATAATAACTCTCTAAGGAAAGCCATGTCCAAAGTCCATCAGGATTTCCGTAATTCCAATGGGCACGATCATGATATGTGCATTATTTGGAGAAAACGTGCCGATATGCTAATCATTAATGTGTAAGTAGTCAAACCCGGAAGGGGAAAGGGCTAACTTTATTTATTTTGCAGAAATGCGGCACGAAGTCCCTAGGTTCGGCATGGTCCGAATTATCTCACCTCTATTGCTAGACTGGTGGGAAAATCTCTCGCCAAGCAACGAGAACCATGTGAAAAGAATTCTTGGAAATTTACCTTCTTTGCTAGATATTCAGCCAATAATGTACTGATCGAGGCCGCTACTATGTTCTGGGATGAAAGAAGGGTTGTTTTCCGTTTTGGTAACATAGAGATGACTCCCCTTCTTAAGGAAATATGAGGTTTTACCGGGCTACCCTGGGATAGCCCTGGTCTGCTGGTAGCGGAAAATCGTACTTCTAGGGGATTTCTGAAAATGATGGGTCTTAGAAAGAATGACGAGTTAGTCTGCTTGAAGAAGTCCTACATACCTTTCGACTTCCTCTATGAGCGTTATGGGCATAACACATCCTACCGTATTTATCATGATGAGATTGCCATCACTTCCCCGGGCTGGACTCATCGTCAGGTTTTTGTGTTCATCGTCTGTTTTCTGGGTATGATAGTATTTCCAATTCAAGGAGATAGGATTCACACACGTTTGGCTATGGTTACCAAGACCATAATGGAAGGGATTGAGGGACAAACTTACACTATTGTCCCAATGATCGTGGCAGAGATATACCGAGCTTTGGTCCGTTGTAAGAAGGGATTCAGACATTTTGAGGGTTGTAATTTGTTACTGCAAATATGATTGTTGGAGCATCTTCAAAGAGGACAGTACCGTCAGGAATTTCCGCGGTGACCATGGAATGACCACATAGCCTTTCACCATCCAAAAAGAATGACTTTCATCCCAGACAGTTTTGCACAACCGGAAAACGCCGTGGATTGGGTACACTTCTTTAGCAATTTGACTGATGACAAGGTCCATTGGATGTTCGAGTGGTTCCCTACTAGCGAGTTCATCATCAGGTCCAGGGATGTTCCTCACTTAGTGCTGATCGGGTTAAGGGGTATTTATCCTTATGCTCCTATCAGGGTCATGAGATAAGCTGGGAGAAAATAAGTCATACCGCAAGTTTCTAAGATGGTTCACTACAAAGCAGACTTTCAGGGTGGTGCCATTCCATCCAAGTGTGAGGCCCAACACATGTGGCATCTTAAGATTATTGTAGAAAAATATACCATCGAACCAGATCGGTACCACGCCGGTCATGTGTATTTCTACCTATCATGGTTGGGTGATGACATAGCAGGAGAAGTCGAGCCAGGGATCGATCGAGGAAACATGGTCATAGACGATGTTGCTGAAGCACAAGTAAAATACAAGAGGTTGCGCAAGAGAATACTTGAGTATGAAGCCAAACATTTGGAACAATACAAGATAGACATGGAATCAATCAATGAATGGAGGGAAGTTGCTACAAAATCAACAGATAGGCTGGAGTACTTAGAGTAGGGTCTGATGGAACTTGAAGGGAAAATGAGGAAAAGGATCGTGGATTGTCAGAATGCAGAGGGCAACGAAGGAGGACACCTAGCAAGGGTGTATCTGCTGCTGTACATGCACGACCTGGGGAATCTGATCGATGGGGCCAAGAAGGCCAAGCTTGGAGAGGGTCCCTCCGGACCAAATAGAATAGAATTGTTGTTTATTTACTTTTCTAAAGTCGTTTTAGAAATTGATTGTAATAAGGCAAATGCCACTAGCAACTCTTTTAATTATTGTCATTTTAGAGGTTTGACATATTTATTACATTAATAAAATGAGGCAGTTATCGGCATCAAGTTTCTCCAAATCTATGTGTCGCTAGACGTATCTCAGGCACAATGAGGTTCCCAAAATTAGGATGCGAATTTATAATTCCGCAATACATGTTTAAATACCACAAATATCCTTCCAAAATCCCCTACTGACTTGTTTACCTTTTTGCTTTTCTTTGATTTGATTATTCCCATCCCCTAAGGTTGGTTCTTACATACTGACATCATCAGCGTATCATACCAGATCCAGAGGCCCTCCACCTCCTCCTCCTCCAAGTGATCCTAAAGGGAAAGGCTAAGATGGATAACATGAGTGGTATCAGGAAAGATAACGCTGCGCATGCGGAAAATGTTGAAATTTCAGATGGTCGGAGTACTCCGGTACAGAATGATTGGTTTTACGGTTGGAGTAGAAAATACTAGAATTGCAAGGGGAACTTGAGCAGGTCTGCAACTTGGCAAACCTCTCCCTCACCTTAAACGTCCCTGATATTAACCAACAGAATGCCCAAAACCCAGCACCTCCTCAAAACACACCAAACCAACATCCATAAAACCCTCCCGCACCTCATCAATACGCCACACCTCCTCAAAATCCTAACCCTCCACCAGTGCTAACTCCTCCTCAACACCAACATCTTCCGACTCAGTATCCATAAACTACTACCTACTATACTCCTCAAAATACACCGGAACCTACCCCCGATCCGCAGAACTCAACCAATGATCATTACTACACCCAAATCCCAGGTATCCACCAAAGTAACCCCATATACGTAGAAACCCTACCTCACCCACTCAACAAACCCCATACATACCAAAATCCGCCGAGAAGGACCCGCTCATCAAGAATATGGCAGAGGAACTTAAGAAGCTCACAAGCTGAGTCCAGGGTGTCGAAGGGGGTAAAGGCATTGAGGGTTTGAATTATGAAGATCTATGTATTCAGCCAGACGTAGAACTACCGAAGGGTTACAAACCTCCTAAGTTCGAGATGTTTGACGGAACAGGTAACCCAAAGGTGCATCTAAGGACATACTGTGACAAACTCGTAGGAGTTGGAAAGGATGAGAGGATTCACATGAAGTTGTACATGAGTAGTCTCACTGGGGACGCCCTATCTTGGTACATTAGTCAAAATCCCAAGAAGTGGGTTAGTTGGGTAAGCATGGCATCAAATTTCATGGATCGATTCAGGTGTAATACGGAGAATGCACCAGACGTCTTCTACATACAGAATCTCAAGAAGAAGCCAACAGAGACTTTCTGCGAGTATGCTACTCGATGGAGATCAGAAATTGCGAAAGTAAGGCCGGCATTGGAAGAAGAGCAGATGAACAAGTTCTTCGTCCGGGCCCAGGATCCATAATACTATGAAAGGTTGATGGTTATCGAGAACCACAAATTCCCCAACATCATCAAGCTAGGGGAAATGATTGAAGAAGGGATCAAGAGCGGAATGGTAACTAATATTGAGGCATTGCAGGCTACAGACAAAGCATTGCAGTCAGGGGTATATCCAAGAAGAAAGAAGTAGGGGCCGTGATGGTAGCCCATGGTCCAAAATCTCCTCTTACGTACCAAACACCTACACCCACATATCAGCCTTCACCTCCCAGATATCCACAACCCGAACTACCTACCCCACTTATAACACCCAGCCAGCATATTATCACTCACCGCCAGCCAGCCAAAACTATCAGAAACCCAGACCAAATTTCGACTGCAGGCCACCCAGACAATACACCCCTATTGCTGAACCCATCGATCAATTATACGAGAGACTAAAAGTTGCTGGATATGTCACCCCTATTCCCGTTGTTTCCATGGAAAACTCCTCTCAATGGATCAATCCAAACAAAACATGTGCCTACCACTCTGGCATGAAAGGTCATACCATTGATGAATGTTGCACCCTGAAAGACAAGATCCAGACACTAATCGATACCAAGGTTATACAAGCAAAAGAGGATGCACCTAACATCCGCAATAATCCCCTCCCGGATCATAGGGGCGAGGGAGTAAATGTGATAGAGACTGATGAAGAATGGGACCCAGAAGGGTCGATTGGGCTTATTCGAGAAGGGGATGACCTAAAGAAACCTGCGGTACTCCTATTATGGTACAGATACAGCCACCAATTGAAGTTGAAGTAGCCGCACCAACACCGTTCGAGGTGGAAAAAACACCTGCAGCTGCACCTGCTCCATTCGAAGTAGAAGTAACCACACCCTTCACTATGACGGTAGCGTCCACACCGCCCTTTAAATCCAATGCCGTACCCTGGGACTATATTGTAGAAGCCAGGATGAAAGGAAAAGCGAAAATGGAAGAAACTGGTGCAACACAAGGGATGACCAGGACTGGTAAAATTTATACACCTGAGAATTTGGGAGGAATGAGTAGAGAAGCTGCTTCCAAGCAACCCATCATCGAAACTAGCCCATACAATCTTTGGAGAAAGGTGCAAGCGAGAGAATATTCTGTGGTAGACCATCTGAACAAAACTCCTGCTCAGATATCCATCCTATCATTACTGTAGAATTCTGAGGTACATAGGAATGCCTTGTTGAAGGTATTGAATGAAGCTTACGTACCTAACAATATCACCAGCAGGGAGATGGCTAACATGGTAGGGCAAGTACTGGAGAACCACAAGATCACCTTTCATGAAGACGAACTGCCACCAGAGGGATTAAGCCATAACAGGGCACTGCACATTACGGTACAATGCGAGGATAAATTCATTGCCAGGGTTTTGATAGATAGAGGGTCCAGTCTCAACATCTGTCCGCTGACTACTCTGAAAAAGTTGGGTAAAGGTTTGCATGAAATACGAGCAGGAACTATGAATGTGAAGGCATTCGATGGGTCTCAAAGGGCCACAATTGGGGAAACCAATCTATGCTTGCAGATGGGCCCGACTTGGTTTGATGTTGAATTTCAAGTGCTAGACAAATTCGCCTTATATAACCTGTTGTTGGGATGACCTTGGATACATGTCACTGGGGCCGTTGCTTCTACTTTGCACCAGGCTGTAAAGTTCGAATGGAATCATCAGGAGGTGATTATTCATAGAGATAGGAGTAATCCCATTTGTACAAACCAAACTGTTCCGGTCGTGGAAAATAGAAGGAAGTTAGGTGGGGAGACTTATCATCGCATCGAGCGCGTCAATGCAACTGAGAAAGACAAATGGTGGAGCACCAAAATAGAAAGCATACTAGCGTGGGCAAGGTATGAACCCGGTAAAGGGCTCGGGAAGAACGTCCAAGGTATTACCAAACCGATACAGCTAAAGCGTCACGATACAACCTTTGGGCTTGGGTATGAATACACCCAGAACAAGTATCAGAATTGGTCGCACCATGGCGTGGTACTTATTACCCTCTAGAGCAACCAGTACCACATTTGAGCCAGTCATTTCACCAAGATGACATGATCTGGGAGTTCGAAGAAGATGAAATTCTAGCTGGTATAAGGAATCTATTTTTGGATGATGAAGACATGGATGGCAGTGCGATAGTTGAGGAGGAAGAGGAGGAAGTCCTCATTATTCAGACCTTGGAGAAGGGAGTTGTTCTCAAGAACTGGACTGCTGCACCATCAAGGGCCCATCGAGTTCCCGGGTAGCCTGGCAATTATCATTATTTATTTTTAAAGCATTTTTTATAAGCATTTAAGACGTTTTCAGCATTTTGTTTTAAGCATGTTTTGTTTGAAATAATTTCTCGGGTCATCGAGCCTCACCTGTTTGACGTTTTCAAGATTTATCTACATGCATTGCTATTTTTAGTATTTATTATTATTCTTTACATTTTTTTTCTCTACAGCATTATTATTACCTATCCCGATAAACTTACGACTGTGACATGTAATAAGACAACGCAACATAAGGATAATGATTCAGAGGATCTGGAAGAGGATATAATGCCCGAGAAAATTGTCAGAGAAGTGGAAAACTTTGAAAACAAGCCTAAGTCCAATTTGGATGAGACTGAAATAGTTAATCTAGGAGACTCCGAAACAGTCAAGGAAACACGTATAAGCATTCACCTGTCACCACCAGAGAAATAAGAATACACTCATTTCCTGAATGAATATGATGATATCTTTGCATAGTCCTATGATGATATGACCGGTTTGAGCACATCCATAGTGGCTCATAAACTACCTACCAACCCAATGTGTTCACCAGTAAAGCAGAAGCTCAGAAAGTTAAAGCCATATATGAGTTTGAAAATCAAAGAAGAAGTCACCAAACAGATCAAAGCTAAGGTTCTCAGAGTGGTTGAATATCCAACTTGGTTGGCTAACATCGTGCCAGTTCCGAAGAAGGATGGGAAAGTCAAAGTATGCATCGATTATCGGGACCTAAACAGAGCAAGCCCCAAAAATAATTTCCCGTTACCCAACATACACATACTGATTGACAATTGCACCAAGCATGAACTCCAATCCTTTGTGGATTGCTTCGCGGGATATCATCAGATTTGGATGGATAAAGAGGATGCCGAAAAGATAGCTTTTATCACACCATGGGAGATGTACTGCTATAAAATAATGCCGTTCGGTCTGAAGAATGTTGGGGCCACTTATATGAGGGCCATGACAACTATTTTCCATGACATGATACACAAGGAGATAGAGGTATATGTGGATGATGTCATCATCAAATCCAAGACGAGTACAGATTACATAGCAGACTTGAGGAAATTTTTTGATCGGCTTCGTAGGTACAATTTGAAATTATATCCCGCAAAATGTGCCTTCGGGGTCCCCGCAGGAAAGTTATTAGGGTTCATCGTCAGCCGCCGAGGAATTGAGTTAGACCCATCAAAGGTCAAGACTATCCAGGATTTGCCGCCTCCAAAAAATAAGAAAGACATGATGAGCTTCTTGGGACGTCTTAATTACATCAGCCGCTTCATAGCACAATCAACCGTGATCTGTGAGCCGATTTTCAAAATTTTAAAGAAGGATGACGCAACCAATTGGACTGAAGACTGCCAGAAAGCTTTTGACAAAATCAAAGAATATTTGTCCCCACCGCCAATCCTGGTCCTGCCAGAACTTGGTAGACCACTTCTACTCTATCTCTCCATATTAGATGGGGATTTTGGTTGCGTCTTGGGACAACACGATGAGACGGGAAGGAAATAACAGGCCATATACTATTTGAGTAAGAAGTTCACACCCTACGAAGCACGGTATTCTTTGCTGGAACACACCTGTTGTGCTTTGACCTGGATAGCCCAGAAACTGAGGCACTACTTCTGTGCATATACCACATATCTCATATCAAGGATGGACCCTCTGAAGTACATATTCCAGAAACCCATGCCTACAGGGAAGCTGGCAAAATGGCAGATATGACTCAGAAGGCGGTTAAGGGATAAGCATTAACGGATCATCTTGCGGAAAATCCTGTAGGAGGAGAATACGAATCACTAAAAACGTATTTTCCTGATGAAGAAGTATCATTCGCAGGAGAATATATCGTCGAAGCCTACGACGGGTGGAGAATGTTTTTCGATGGAGACGCAAACTTTAAAGGAGTGGGTATTGGAGCCGTTTTGGTGTCAAAAACATGTCAACATTATCCGGTATCAGCGAAACTCATATTTCCGTGCACCAATAATATGGCAGAATATGAGGCTTGCATATTGAGGCTCAATTTAGCCATTGACATGAATATCCAGGAATTACTGGTAATTGGTGATTCAGATCTGCTGGTACATCAGGTGCAGGGAGAATGGGCTACAAAAAATATCAAGATATTACCATATCTATATCATGTGCAAGAGATGATGAAGAGGTTCACGAAGATAGAGTTTAGACATGTCCCGAGAATCCAGAATGAGTTTGCAGACGCATTGGCCACTTTGGCCTCCATGATACAGCATCCGTACAAGAATTTCATCGACCCCATTCCGGTAAGGATTCATAATCAGCCGGCTTACTGTGCTCATGTTGAAGAAGAAACAAATGGGAATCCATGGTTCCATGATATCGGGGAATATTTGACAAAAGGAGAATATCCAGAGCACGCAATCCATACCCAGAAACGCACACTTCAGAGGTTGTCTAACCATTTCTTCCAGAGTGGAGGAATTTTATATTGAAGAACTCCATATCTAGGGCTATTACGGTGTGTTAACGCCAAAGAAGCCTCCAAACTACTTGAAGATATACATGCCGGCCCACATATGAATGGTTTCGTCATATCCAAGAAGATACTCAAAGCCGGATACTTTTAGATGACTATGGAAACAGACTACATCCGGTATGTCCAGAAATGTCATCAGTGCCAAATACATGCAGATATAATACGGGTACCTCCAAATGAACTTAATGCAACCAGCGCAACTTGACCTTTTGTTGCCTAGGGAATGAATGTCATTGGACCAATCGAGCCCACCGCTTCAAACGGGCACAGGTTCATTCTTGTGGCCATCGACTATTTCACAAAATGGGTTGAAGCTGCATCTTACAAAACTGTAACCAAGAAAGTCGTCGCAGATTTTGTTAGGGACCGTATTGTTTGTCGATTCGGGGTTCCAGAATCCATCATCACTGACAATGCCGCCAATCTCAACAGTGATCTAATGAAATCCATGTGCGAAACCTTCAAGATTAAGCACAAAAACTCCACAGCATACCGACCCCAAATGAATGGAGTTGTGGAAGCCGCCAACAAGAACATTAAGAAGATACTAAGAAAGATGGTAAAGAATCACAAGCAGTGGCATGATAAGTTACCATTTTCCTTATTGGGATACCGAACCACAGTCCGCACATCAACCGAGGAAATTCCTTACCTATTGGTCTACGGTACTGAAGCTGTCATCCCCGCCGAGGTAGAAATTCCTTCCTTGAGAATTATACAAGAAGCTGAGCTCAGTGATGCGGAATGGATAAGAAGCCGCTACGAGCAGTTAGCTCTCATTGATGGGAAAAGAATGAATACGGTGTGTCATGGTCAGCTTTATCATAACAGAATGTCCAGAGCTTTCAACAAAAGGGTTAAACTTAGACTGTTCGCACCGGGGCAGCTAGTGCTGAAACGGATCTTTCCACATCAGGATGAAGCCAAAGGAAAATTCTCACCCAACTGGAAAGGGCCTTATATGGTTCAAAGGGTACTAACAGGAGGAGTACTCATGCTTGTAGAGATGAATAGAGAAATTTGTCCAAAGCCTATTAATTTGGAGGCAGTCAAAAGATACTATGTCTAAACTTTTTGCATATGATGTAACTGAACTACGCTTGACCTGATTCCCGTTTAAGAGGGGATACGTAGGCAGCCTTGTGGGTTCGGTCACAATTCAATAAAATTTCCATTTTCCCCATAATCGGAAACTGGAGCAGAATTTTGAGGAGGACCCTCAAAGTTTCGAAGCAAGTTCAGCCCACGACACTATATGAAGAACAACCAGAGATTTGTTTAGGTAACTAGGGCAGAATTTTGAGGACGACCCTCAAAATTCTATGGCAAGAAGGTCGTAATGTCTCTAATAGTGTCACAGTTATTGATTTATCTAATTAATTTTTAAATTGCACATTACTATGTTTTCAATAACTATGTATGCATATGTTTTTCGAAAACTTTATTCTTAGCCAGATGCTACCCATGGTAACTCGGACAAGATTTCAATGCGGAACAGAGCAAAGCAAGCAAACAAAGGCACGAACCAACCTCCCCCACAAAACTCATGATTTTTCTTTGAATGTAGGAATAAGAGATAGTCGTCAGTACGTGCGCACCTTAGAATCACTGTCTTCACAACAACAAGGCTACTGAAATCATCCACGGCTAAGACATACTCCGCTATCACTTATTATTTATTCGCTGCATGAGACTAAGCATTGTCTCCATCCTGCATGAGGCTAAACCCTGCCTCCTCAACTGCATAAGGCTAAGAATTGCCTTCCATTTGCATGAGACTAAGCATTGTCTCAAATCTTGCATGAGGCTAAGCCCTGCCTCCTCAACTGCATAAGGCTAAGTATTGCCTTCCCCTAGCATGAGACCAAGAACCGTCTCCATCTTGCATGAGGCTAAGCCCCGCCTCCTCAATTGCATAAGGCTAAGCATTGCCTTTCATTGCATGAGACTAAGCACTGTCTCAACCTTGCATGAGGCTAAGCCCTGCCTCCTTAATTGCATAAGGCTAAGCTCTGCCTTCCCATTACATGAGACTAAGCATTGTCTCAAATCTTTGCATGAGGCTAAGCCCTGCCTCTTTAATTGCATAAGGCTAAGCTCTGCCTTCCTATTGCATGAGACTAAGCATTGTCTCAAATCTTTGCATGAGGCTGAGCCCTGCCTCCTTAATTGCATAAGGCTAAGCTCTGCCTTCTCATTGCATGAGACTAAACATTATCTCAAATCTTGCATAAGGTGAAGCCCTGCCTCTCAACTGCATAAGGCTAAGCTCCCCCCCCCACGAGACTAAGCATTGTCTCTCCTTGCATGACCACAAATGTTGCTCTATTCCAAAAACCTTGCATCATTCTCTTCTCTCGAGGCTGAGCTCTGCCTCTGACCTTACACAAGACTAAGCTCTATCTTGTCTTATATCAAGCATCATGTCTTTGCATCTCATGGGCTGATATATAGCTAAATGTTCTGAGGGCCTCATAGTCCGAAGGCATCATCTTCATAGCCGGAAGACACCATGCCATGGCCCGAGGATCTCTTAATATTGCACATCATTATTCAAAGGCATCATGGTTCAGAGGCACCACCTTCATAGCCCGAGAACATCATTTTATCGCATGCGAATCCCCTATCTCACAACTCATGGCCCGGGACGTCATGGTCTAAGCACATCATCCTTACCGTCTAAAGACGATCTCCATGGTCCAGAGGGAATTTGCATCTTGTTTAAATTCTTGCAATAATCAATATATATATTGTGCATACAT
>AWOL01S0001681.1:0-94101 GCA_000715115.1 Nicotiana otophora
AGCGCCTATGAGCGAGCCTACTACGGCAGAGCAGTTATATATACCGAGTCTTATAAGGCTGGATAACTATCTTACTTACTATATTGAAGGAGTTGAGTCAGTATCAACAGGTAAGTATATCTCCAGATCATCTTTGACTCCCAATTACTTTCAGTTATTATATTATCAGTTCAGTTTCAACTTTCAGTTATATTATCGCCTTATATACTCGGTACATTATTTTGTACTGACGTCCCTTTTCTGGGGACGCTGCATTTCATGCATGCAGGTTCAGATAGACAGACGGGTATACCTCCTCAGTAGGTGTTTCCAGAGTTCAGCCTGATCGGTAAGCTCCACATCCTTCGGAGTTATCGGGTCTAGGTTTTCGTGTACATCTTCTGTGTGTACGTATATATATTATGGGTAGGTCGGGGCCCTGTTCCGATCACAATATATCTATCAGTAGAGGCTTGTAGACATATCCTGTCAGTTAGTGCATTATGTTGGGCTTGTAGGTCTGGTATGTATATTTTGGTGGTTTGTCAGTTGTAGTAGTTATGACGACGTTGTCGGCCCAACTTTATATTAATGTTTAGTCATCACTAGTTTCCATTCAGTTTTATATTATGCTTCGCAAATTGTCTTGCAAGGTGGCCCCTTGGCCAAATTATGACATTATATATTCAGAGTCCCTTAGTCGCAATTTGGTACACTAGGTTAGTTGAGGCACCAGGTGCCAGTCTCGCTTCTAGGTCGGGGCGTGACATGGGATTTAGTCATTACCCCAGGGTTGTGTAGCCATTTTATCTGAACATTCTTGGTGTATTCTATGTGTTTAAACACTTGAGCTGTGATTCATGCTAGGAATCATGTTTAGGTTATATGCTCGTACTGTTGGGACCCATAGTGGTCGTTCTTTGTTGTTGACTTATTGTTTAAATTGTAGTTATGTACTCAGTCTTATTCATCATTTCATATCACATCTTAGTCTCTGTTATCATGTATTGTCACATCTCGTATCATTGATTAGGTCTTCTTAGCATGAGTGTTGTGAGCCCGAGGGACTGGAGAGATTGGTGACTGAGTGAGGTCGAGGGCCTGATTGTGAGTGATATTTATGGGATCGAGCTGCACCCCGCATCAGATTTTATTTATTGATGCCTGGATCTGGCTTACTATAGCGCTTGGGCTGAAGGAGCCCCTCCGGAGTCTGCACACTTACGGTGAGTGCAATTGGTTTATATTGAGGGATGGATCTTCCCTTGGCATGGATCTAATTGCCCGAATCATTTATATTTGCGGATAGATTTTTTCTGGGCTGGGTTGGCTTTATACAGTACTGAGTGACTGACTGTCAGTTGATATATATACTTGGGATGGATTTTTTCTGGGCTGGATTAACCATATACAGTACTGAGTGATTGAGTACTCTGAGAGTGTGAGTACGCGAGGCTTCCATTTAAGTGCATCACGCAGAGCTTGCATAGTGGCATGTAGATATAGAGATATCATATCCCTCATATTATTCAGAGTTGATCTATTTTTCTTGTATTGAGTTTTTATCTGATGAACTTGAAACCATGCCTACATTTTTATATTGTTATCTCTATATTGAACTGTAATTGCTGAGATCGTCACTACTTTCAGTCCAAATGTTAGATTTGTTACTTATTGAGTTGGTTGTACTCACGCTACACCCTGCACCTCGTGTGCAGATCCAGGTGCTTCCGGTCACGGCGATTGCTGAGTTGCGGAGTCCGAACCTTTGGAGACCATCGAAGTAACTGCTTGACATTCACAGACCTTGACTCTCCTCCCTCATCTTTTATTTTATTTTTCAGTTTTATTTTCTAGACGGTATACCAGACTACTTTGTTCTTATTGTGGGCAGCTGCCATTTATCAAGAAGGAATACATGTCACTTCAAGAGAACAAGTCATTAGCTAGAAACCAAAATCCTAGCTAACTTACCAAGATTCCTAGCTAATTTCGCTTTAGGTAGGAAAATGACCTTAGCTAAATACCATAGCTAATATGCTTTTAGATAAATTTTAGCTAGAAAAATATGTTATCCGTTGCTAATATAGCTAGGGATATTTGCTTGACACTAATCCCTCGCAGTCATTAGCTAGGACATGTGGTAGCTAAATTTCAAGCAAACGTTGTTTGGTCATTGTTGACTTTGTTGAAACGTAGCTAGGGATTTATTCCATGCTAATATTTGCTACGACTAGGCTAGCAAAATTCCAAGCAAAGTTTTTCTGGTCAGCGTTGATTTCATTAAAAAATAGCTAGGAATATCCCTAGCTAAACTTACAAACATTCTAGCCTTTTCGATGTTTACCTGGAATGTTTCCTTAGCTAAATTACTAGTGGGATTTTTGTCAAGGTCATTCTCTAGCTAATTTGATAAATATCCTAGCGTATATTTGGTTTGGCTTGGGATATTTTCCACGCTAAATCTAGCTAGGAATAATTCCTATATTATATATGATGAAATACAAATATAATTTTCTACATAATTCGACATAAGACGAAATCAGTAATTAAATCCATTAATTTACACGTAAGCATAATCATAGTACCATTAATCCTGAAACAACGAAGTATATATATTTCTATTGGAAAATAAAACGTGTCTTAAATTAAATAATTAATAACATAAACTCTACTATTCTAAGATATGTTTGGGGGACAACCAGAGCCATTTGGTGGTGGTTGAGAAGTTAAACCAAGCATCTCACGCACGACAACACGAGCCGCAACTTTTACCTCTTCTTGCATATCCTCCCCAATAGCCACTTCCACTCGTGCCAGCATGTTCTCCATCCGTTGCTCTAGTGCATGATCAAGAAGTTGCTGAAATTTGGGTGTTTCAAAAACTTGTTGGGTAGGAACATTTGGAGGATTAGGAGCACCAGATGATGCACAATTAGTGTCCAATGAATCTGCTAGAAGATAATTTTTGGGACCAGGACCATATATTCTTCCTTTTTTTGCGCCTCCAACTGTTTCAATCCAAGTTTTCAGTAGTTGCTCATCTGGTATCGTTTTCAACAAATCCACAATAGTTTCTTTGCTAGTTTTTTCTCCTTCCTCATCTTCATTTATTGCCATATTTCTTTCCATGTCTACATCATCTATTTCAAAACCTTCTTCATTCCTTGATGTTGAAGTTTCACCTACCTTCTCCTTTCTGAAAAAAAATATAATTGTTAGTTATCACATAGAATATCAATAGAATAATTATATTTGTTCTGTAATGAAATAAACGAACAATGGAGAAATAGACTTCTGTAACTAAAGAAGTAGACGAAGAAATAGACTTCTCTAATTGACGAAGTAAACAATTAACAATACATATATATAAACTGTTCATTTAATTGTAGATGGCCATCTGATCAATCTTATTTCTTGAGGTGCACCAGAGAAGGTGCTATAAAACGGTTGAATGTTTCTCAAATTTAGAATGTACAAAGACTTAGAAGTTTTTCTTATACATCATAGACAAAAGATAGCAGGGTAAGATTTTTAAAAAATGTGCTTGTTATATTCTACCACAATAGTGTCCATGAACAACAGTTCTTACACTAGTCCCGGAGATACATTCATGGGACAGAAGAGAAGAGCCGCAATAGCATGTCAGCAGCAACATTATAGTAATGCAAACAATAAGAAAACAACAACAACAAACCCAGTTTGATTCCACAAATGGAGTCTGGGAGGGTAGTGTGTACGCAGACCTTATCCCTACCTCATAGAGATAGAGAGATTGTTTTCGATAGAGCCTCGACTCAAGAAATAGTGAAGATAAAGCAATCAAGTAGCAACGAATATTAGCAATAATGTAACATGGTAACGTGTGTGCATATTTAGTTAATACACGGAAAGAAAATCATCAAATTTTCCTATCATCGAACAGCCGCTGTCTAATGTGATGAATCACACAATAACATACGGATATATAGAAAAGAACTCTAGCTGAATCAGGATAAAGAACATATCCTCATCAAACTAAAGAGAAAACAATAAGAATACAGAATATACTAATTATTTACTATTCACTTTTAGTTAAATCACTTTCTCAATTTGAAAAGCGTAAAATTAACAAATATATAGACAAGTTTTTGATATTTTAGGTTCCAACAACTTGAGATGCTTTTAAAAGTATTAAACTGAGAAGAAAAGTAAATTTTCCCCTTACTTCTTTTCTCAGGTTGTCAACAAGTGTAGAAAGTTATGACTATTATTCTCTTTAAAAAGGCTTATCTTCTCTAACTCCTATTTCAAATAATTCAGAGAGCAGGGGAAATGCTTCTCAATCATTCCATGTTAAGAGGGTGAGTACTCGCTATTTATAGAGCTTTGGATTTTATCCTCTTCACTTAAGTCTTTTGTTTGATATTGTTTCATTATGCAGTAGTGCACCATCTTCTTGACAATCATTAGAACAAAAACTAGAAATGTACAATTTGTTTAATTTTGTAATCTAGTCAGATCACGGACAAAAATTAAAGCACCAGATAGTTTGTCAACAATCTACAAGAACAACACAACTTTATCATTGTCTTATATTTCTGTAATATATTCATTTTCTTTAGCAGCCTTTATCTGGGATGAGCCTTTCCACTAAATATAAGTTCAAGGGTGGTATAAGTTCCAGTTCCACTAAATATAAGAATAAGGGAATAGTAGCTAGGTCGCCTTAATAAAAGTAAAGGGTGCAACTGTGTATTTTTCCTATATATGATGATGCACCTTAATGGATGTCTTTCTCCAGCTGTAAATATTACTCCTAATAGATAGAGCTTTATAAATTGTATGTATACCTTAATTTTCCTTGTAACTATAAGTTGCACCCTATGCTATTATGACTAGATTAAGTAGACATGAGGCGACTGAATTTCCAAGGATTTGATAGAAATTTATGCGGGCAGTTCTTTCAGGTCGAAGAGGCAAGGGGGACAAGTTGGTTTGTACAATAATGAGATTAGTCTCAAAACTTCTAGTCATCCACATATGAACAGAGTTTTGTCACGACCCAAAATCCCACTAGCCGTGATGGCACCTAACCCAACACGCTAGGTAAGTCAATTAACATTTATCCATTTCCAATGATATTTAATAAGACAGTTAAGTAAAAAAATTATCTGAATCTTATACATTTCCCAATGTCTGGTAGTACAAATCATGAGCTTCTAAGAATAGAGTTTACAAAGTTGAAATGAAGTAAATACATCATCTGTTTGAAAAATACATTAACAGAGTTTTATAGATCTAAGGTTACCATGAATAAGAGGCAGCTACAACCGGGACGCAGGTACATCTTCAATGCCGGCTCCCGTCGATCACAACAACGCCAACAGTCAATATTTGCACGCAAGGTGCAGAAGTGTAGTATGAGTACAACCGACCCCATGTACTCAACAAGTGACAAACCTAACCCTAGGTTGAAAGTAGTGACGAGCTAACACAAAGGCTGGGTCCAACACCAATATTCGACAACAATTCATAATAACATAGTACAAGTAACAAAAGAGGTATCTCAGAAATAAAATGCTCAGTTCGTTCACAGTTCCAGAAAAATAGGCATTTCTTTTCAAGTATTTTCTGAAAACCCAAATCTCTTACCGAAAAAGGCCAAAATACGAGTAAGTTTAAAAACCGTGATTTTTCTCAAAAATCCTTTCAATAATGATTAAGATGTCTCATTTTCTTTTCAAATAGCAAGTTTGAAATACCTCTCTATGCCCACATATCAATGTGTGTAAAAAGTCATGAATGACGTGATATTGTACAACATGAGGAAAAATGCAGCACTCGCACTTAGCACTCACACTCAATAGGTACTTGCGCTCACTGGGGGTGCGCAAACTCTGGAGGGGCTCCTACAGCCCAAGCGTTATAATCCGCACGGACAACTCACGTGCTGTACGGACAACTCACGTGCCATAATATCAATATCTGGAGTCGCGCGGACAACTCACGTGCTGCACGGATAACTCACTTGCTATAGTAAGCCAATCTGACACACTGCGGTGTACAACCCAATCCCATAATCATTCTCACAATCAGGCCCTCGGCCTCACTCAATCATCAATCTTTCTAGTCTCTCGGGCTCACAATGTCATGATACTAACCCGAAAATAATGATATGATGCATCAATATATAACAACAGAGACTGAGATATGATATACATGTGAATGCGTATGACTGAGTATGTAATGCAATGAAAGCAGATTACTCAACAACATAAATGACCTCAGTGGGTCCCAACAGGATAAGCATGTAGCCTAGACATGGCTTCTAACATAATCACAACTCGATAACTCTAGTACGTAGAGATTTCATGATTTCAGACAAGTTGAGGTAACTACATAGTACCACAGAAATAATGGAAATCCCAGTTCACACGGTGCACGCCCACACGCCCGTCACCTAGCATGTGCGTTACCTCAAAACCAAATACATAACATGTATATTCAGGGTTCATACCCTCAACTCCAAGATTAGAAGAGTTACTTACCTCGACCAAGCCAATACCAATGCCGAGCAAGCCAAACGATGGTCCAAAGATGCCATCCCGCGCGTTCCGACCTCCAAACGGCTCGAAACTAATCAAAAATAACTCGAATGCATCAAACAATGCTAAAGGAACCAATCCCGATTGAAAAAGATCAAATCTTGAATTAACATCCCAAAATCGGCCAAAAGCCCAACCTGGTCCCGCACCTCGGAACCCGACAAAATTTACAAAATTCAATAACCCATTCAATTATGAGTCCTACCGTACTAATTTCACTCAAATCCGACTTCGAATCGATGCTTAAAACTCAAAAATTCACATTATGAAACTTTAGGCTAAACCCCCCAAATATCTCTTTTGGAACCCTTAATCAAATGCCGAAAACGAAGATAGATTCATGACATAAAATAAAAAATGAGTAGGGAACACTTACCCCAGTTCACATGGTGAAAATTACCTCAAGAATCGCCACAATCCGAGCTCCATAGCTCCAAAAATGCAAAAATGGTCTAAATCCTCGAAATAGAGTACTTTGTAATCTTCCTAGGCCGTCTCTTTCGCGAACGCGGGAAATTCATCGCGTTCACGATGAATAAAACACACACTGCCACAAAAGACTCTACGCGTTCGCAATACACCCCATGCAAATGCGATGACCATTGCTACCAAGGCTTCACGAATGCGACTCACCTTCTGCGATCGCATAGAAGAATGCTCCAACTCCCAGCTGCCAACCTCATCAGTACGTGAATGCGATCCTCCATATGCGAACGCGAAGAAGACTTGCCCTAACTCCACGCGAATGCGGGACATACTTCACGATCATGAAAAACGATTTGCTGCTGCCATCGAAATACACTACGTGTTCGCGACAATTGACACCGAACGTGATGAAGGACTGAAATACCAGAAACCAGCAGAACACAACAGTGAAAACATGAAGGAAAATGATCCGAAATCGATCCAAAACACGCCCGAGCCCCTCGGGACCCCGTCTGAATATATCAACAAGTCCAATAACATAATACGGACCTACTCGAGCCTCAAATCATACATAACAATATCAAAATGATGAATCACACCTCAACTCAAAATCAATGAACTTTGAAACTTCAAACTTCCACAACCGATGTCGAAACCTATCAAATCATGTACGATTGACCTCAAATTTTGCACATATGTCACATTCGTTATTACGGACCTCAGGCTAGATTTATTACATTAGCTTCCACCACATCTCAGGCCGGGGGAGGGGCACAGACTCCTGCAGCCCGTACTCTTGAGCAGAGGGTCAAGGTTGATCAGGCCCTAAAGTTCATTCCTATGCCGCCAATAGTTCCGGTTCAGCACGAGACTAGGACAACCGCTTCTGAGGTGGAGCAGCTCAGACTTGAGAGGTACAAGAAGTACCACTCACCTACCTTCAGCGAATTGGCTATAGATGATGCTCAGGGTTTTCTGGAGGAGTGTCATCGTATTCTCCGTACTGTGGGCGTAGCGGAGACGAGTGAGGTTTCTTTTACCACTTTCTAGCTTAGAGGATCAGCCTATCGGTGGTGGTATGCTTATAAGTTGAGTAGTACGGATGAGGCAGCTTCACTTACATGGACTAAGTTCTCGAACATATTTTTGAGAGAGTATGTCCCTCAGAGCCTCAGGGACTCATGGCGCGCGGAGTGTGAGCAACTGCGCCAAGGTGCTATGACTGTGTCAGAGTATGCAGTCCGCTTCAGTGATTTGGCCCGATATGCACCGACCTTGGTTACTATAGATTGAGAGAGGGTTTGACGATATATTGAGGGACTCCACCCTAGTATCAGGATTGGTATGGTCATGGAGTTGGAGATGGATATCCCTTATCAGCAGGTTGTGAGTATTTCTAGGAGATTGGAGGGCATGTTTGCCCGATACCGAAATGAGAGAGAGGCCAAGAGGTCTTGGGAGACTGGTTCTTATTCTGGAGCTCATGCCCCAGCAGCTCGCCATGGTAGGGGTTATGTGAGTCACCCCGTTCATTCAGCTCTTCCAGCCGCCAGTGGTGTTCCACCCCCTTCTAGGCCCCAGGAGCCTTATTATGCACCGCCAGTATCTAGTGTGCCCCCTGCTCGGGGTGCTTTTAGCGGCTAGTCCAGCAGACCTGGCCCGAGTCAGTCGCAACAGCCACACCCTATGAGGGGTTTCTTTGAGTGTGGAGACACCCGCCATATGATAAGGGATTGCCCCAGACTTAGGAGGGTTGCACATCCACAGACTTCTCAGCCACCACGTGCTCCACCTGGTCCTCAGGCCCCCACCTGCTCAGTTAACTCGAGGTAGAGGTCGGGGAGGTCGAGGTCGCCCTAGAGGGGGAGGCCAGGCCAGGTATTATGCTCTTCCGGCTCGTACAGAGGCAGTTGCTTCCGACTCTGTCATTACAGGTATTGTTCCAGTCTGTCATATATATGCGTCAGTATTATCTGACCCAGGCTCTAGGTATTCATATGTGTCCTCTTATTTTGCCCCATATTTGGGTGTATCTTAGGATTCTTTGAGTTTCTCTGTTTATGTATCTACTCCTATGGGAGATTCTCTTGTTGTGGACCGTGTGTATCGGTCGTTTTTGATTGCTCTTAGTGGTTTTGAGACCAGAGCCGACTTATTATTATTCAGCATGGTAGATTTTGATGTTATCTTGGGCATGAACTGGTTGTCGCCCCATTATGCTATTTTTGATTGTCATGCTAAGACCGTGACACTGGCCATGTCAGGCTTACCATGATTAGAGTGGAGAGGTACCTTAGAGTATACTCCCCATAGAGTTATTTCATTTCTTAAGGTTTAACGAATGGTTGAGAATTGGTGCAATGCATATTTAGCTTATGTGAGAGATGTCAGTATTGATACCCCTACAGTTGAGTCAGTTCCAGTAGTAAGGGATTTCCCAGATGTGTTTCCAGATGATCTTCCGGGCATGCCGCCCGACAGAGATATTGATTTCGGCACTGATTTGTTGCCAGGCACTTAGCCCATCTCTATTCCTCCATATTGTATGGCTCCTCCTGAGTTGGATGAGTTAAAGGAGCAGTTGTAGGAGTTGCTTAATAAGGGCTTCATTCGGACCAGTGTGTCACCTTGGGGTGCTCCTGTCTTGTTTGTGAAGAAAAATGATGGTTCTATGCGTATGTGTATTGATTATCGCTAGTTGAACAAAGTCACAGTGAAGAACATGTATCCCTTGCCTCGTATTGATGACCTATTTGATCAGCTACAGGGTGCCAAAGTATTTTCCAAGACTGACTTGCGTTCAGGTTATCATCAGTTGAAGATTATGTAGCCAGATATCCTGAAGACTGCTTTCAGGACTCGGTATGGCCATTACGAGTTCCTTGTGATGTCATTTGGGCTGACCAATGCCCCATAGCCTTTATGCACTTGATGCACAGTGTGTTCCGGCCCTATATTGATTCTTTCGTCATCTTATTCATTGATGACATTCTAGTATATTCCCGGACTCGGGAGGATCATGAGCAGCACCTGAGGATAGTGCTTCAGACTTTGAGAGAAAAGAAGTTGTATGCAAAATTCTCAAAATGTGAGTTCTGGTTAGATTCCATGGAATTCTTAGGTCATATTGTGCCGAGTGAGGGGATCAAGGTGGATCCGAAGAAGGTGGAAGCAGTGCAGAGTTGGCCCAGATTGTCCTCAGCCACAGAGATCCAGAGCTTCCTTGATTTGGCGGGGTATTACCATCAGTTTGTTGAGGGATTTTCTTATATTATGGCACTTATGACCAGGCTGACCCAGAAGGGTACTCCATTTAGATGGACAGAGGAGTGTGAGGAGAGCTTTCAGAAACTCAAGACAGCTTTGACTACAGCCCCAATATTGATATTGCCTTTATGTTCGGGGTCTTATACAGTTTATTGTGATGCGTCGCGAGTTGGACTCGGCGCGGTGTTGATGCAGGACCATAGGGTGGTTGCCTACACGTCCAGATAGTTGAAGGTGCAATAAAAGAACTATCCTGTCCACGACCTTGAGCTAACAGCTATTGTTCATGCCTTGAAGATTTGGAGGCATTATTTGTACGGTGTTCTTTGTGAGATTTACACCAATCATCAGAGTTTATAGCATCTATGCAAGCAAAAAGATTTTAACTTGCGTCAGCAGAGGTGGTTGGAGCTACTTAAGGACTATAATATCACTATTTTGTACCATCCGGGGAAGGTCAATGTGGTGGCCGATGCTTTGAGTCGCCGGGCAGAGAGTTTGGGGAGTTTAGCATATCTACCAGCAGCAGAGAGGCCATTGGCGTTGGATGTTCAGGCCTTAGCCAGCCAGTTTGTGAGATTGTATATTTCTGAGCCAAGTCAAGTATTGGCTTGTGTGGTCTCTTGGTCTTCTCTTTATGATCGTATCAGGGAGCGTCAGTATGATGACCCCCATCTGCTTATCCTTAAGGACACGGTCCAACACAGTGATGCTAAGGAGGTCACTATTTGGGATGATGGTGCATTGAGGATTCATGGCAGGCTATGTGTGCCTAGTGTGGACGGTTTGCGTGAGTTGATTCTTCAGGAGGATCACAGTTCGCGGTACTCTATTCATCCGGGTTCCACAAAGATGTATCAGGACTTGAGACAACATTACTGTTGGAGGAGAACGAAGAAGGACACAGTATAATATGTAGCTCGGTGTCTGAATTGCCAGCAGGTAAAGTATGAGCATCAGTGGCCAGGTGGGTTGCTTCAGAAGTTGGAGATTCCGGAGTGGAAATGGGAGTGGATCACAATGGATTTCGTTGTTGGACTCCCACAGACGCAGCAAAAGTTTGATGCAGTTTGGGTGATTGTGGATAGGCTGACCAAGTCGGCTCATTTCATTCCTGTGATGACTACCTATTCTTTCGAGCAGTTGGCTCGGATTTATATCCGCGAGATCGTCAGGCTTCATGGCGTACCAGTATCTATCATCTCTGACCGAGGTACGTAGTTTACATCACAATTCTAGAGAGCCATACAATAGGAGTTGGGTACTAGAGTTGAGCTGAGCACATCATTTCACCCTCAGACTAATAGACAGTCTGAGCACACTATTCAGATACTGGAGGATATGCTCCGCGCTTGTGTGATAGATTTTGGGGTTGCTTGGGACCAGTTCTTGCCAGTTGCGGAGTTTGCTTACAACAATAGTTATCAGTCCAGCATTCAGATGGAACCGTATGAGGCTCTGTATGGTAGGCAGTATCGGTCCCCAGTGGGTTGGTTCGAGCCGGGAGAGGCCAGATTATTGGGTACAAACTTGGTTTAGGATGCCTTGGAAAAGGTTAAGGTGGTTCAGGATAGACTTCATACAGCCCAGTCCAGACAAAAGAGTTGCGCGGACCGAAAGGTTCGTGATGTTGCATTCATGGATGGAGAGCAGGTCTTGCTTCGGGTTTCGCCTATGAAGGGCGTTATGAGGTTCAAAAAGAAGGGCAAGCTGAGCCCAAGGTTCATTAGTCCTTTTGAGGTGTTGCGGCGTGTTGGGGAGGTTGCTTATGAGCTTGCCTTACCCCCCAGCCTAGCTAGAGTTCATCCCGTATTTCATGTTTCGATGCTCCAGAAGTATCACGGTGATCCGACTCACATATTGGATTTCAGCTCAGTCCAATTGGACAAGGATCTATCTTATGTTAAAGAGCCAGTGGTTATTTTAGACAAGTAGGTCAGAAAGCTAAGTTCAAAGAACATTGCTTCCGTGAAGGTTCAGTGGAGGGGACAGCCAGTAGAGGAGGCGACTTGGGAGACCGAGCAGGATATGCGCAACCGTTATCCTCATCTTTTCACCACTTCAGATATGTTTCTATACTCGTTCGAGGACGAACGATTGTTTTAAGAGAGGGAGGATGTAATGATTCGGCCGGTCATTTTGAAAGTAATAGCCCCAATCCCCTATTTACTGTTTCCCCCGCATCTTTTTCTGCTTATGTGACTTACCGGGAGGTCTTGTTTTTGGTTTCGGAGTGTTTTGGGACACTTAGTCCCTAAAACTGGAGCTTAAGTCTTAGGATTTTTTATTATAGTCGGAACTGTGTGAAGATGACTCCGGAATGGAGTTTCGTCAGTTCCGTTAGCTCCATTGGGTGATTTTGGATTTAGGAGAATGTTCGGATTGTGTTTTGGAGGTCCGTAGCCCATTTAGACTTGAAATGGCGATAGTCGAATTTTTTGAGATTTGGACCGGTAGTGGAAATTTTGATATTGGGTCGGATTTCGATTCCGGAAGCTGGAGTAGGTCCGTAATGTTGAATATGACTTGTGTACAAAATTAGGGGTCAATCGGACGTGGTTTGGTTGGTTTCGGCATCGATCATCGAATTTGGAAGTTTCAAGTTGTTTAGGTTTGAATCGGAGGATGATTTGTGATTTTAGCGTTGTTTGATGTGGTTTGAGGGATAAATTGAGTTCGTATGATGTTTTAGAATTGGTTGGTTTGTTTGGTCGAGGTCCCGGGGGCCTCGGGTTAGTTTCGGCTGCTTAACGGGTGAAAGCTTGGACTTAAAAGAATTTCTGACATGCTGGTTTATTGTGTTTTCGCACCTGCGGTGGGGAGTCCACATGTGCGGCCCCGCAGAAGCGAGCTGGGATCGCAGGTGCACCTTTAGGCCTGGGAGTCAGTGGTCACATATGCGACGAGTGAGCCGCAGGAGAGGAGCCACATCTGCGGAAAGGCAGTCGCAGATGCGGAGATGAGAATGACCCAAGGTTCCGCAAAAGCGGACGAGTAGACATAGAAGCACATCCGTAGATGCTGACTTAGGCGCGCAGGTGCGGACTCTGGAGTTTTAATGAAAACTTGTAGGTGCGGAGTCCTAGCCGCAGAAGCGGCACCGCAGGTGCGATGATGAGGTCGCAGGAGCGGGTTCGCTAGGAAAAAAAGAGAGTTTCGCGGGCTTGATTCATTTCTCCATATTTGGACTTGGGAGCTCGGAAATTGGCGATTCTTTCAGGGGTTTTTAGAGAGAGCTTTGGGGTAACGATTCCTAACTCGTTTTTGGTTGTATTGCATTAATCTATAGTTGTTTTCTCCATTTATTTTCGGATTGGGATTTGAAAAGTTGGGAAAATGGGGGAAAAGTTCCCTAACCGAATTTCTGAGTTTTGATTGGGATTTAGACATCATATTTGGTTAATTTTGGTACGAGTGAACTCGTGAGTGAATGGGTATTCGCATTTTGTGATTTTTACCCGATTACGAGATGTGGGTCCGGGACAACTTTTAGGGCGATTTTTGGAATTTTTATTAAAGTATTGATTTCATTAATTGGATAAGTCTATTGTGGTTGTATTTATGATATGTAATTACTTTTGGCTAGATTTGGGCCATTCGGAACCAGATATTCGTGGGAAAGGCATTTTGACCGATTGATTGAACTTGGTTCGAGGTAAGTGGCTTGCCTAACTTTGTGTGGGGGAAATCCCCGTAGGATTTGTACTGTTTGATATATGAGCGCCGTGTACGTGAGGTGACGAGTACGTACACAGGCTAATTGTGTAAAAAACCGATTTTCTACTAAGTAATAACCTCATTTCCTTCTTATTTGAGTTCCATCAGCATGTGTGGTATCCAGCTAGACTAGAACAGCATGCCTACTTGCCTTAATTATTTACTTGAACTACGTTCAGCATGTTTAGTGAATTTACATGTCTTTCCTTAAGTGGTACTTAGGTTGAGTGGTAGAATTTTGTGCCGTGACTATTGAATTCCATTGTTTGGCTACATATTTACTTTAGGACTACGAAACGGTATTCCGGGAGATCCTCCCGTCTTGCATATTTACTTTGGGACTACGAAACGGTATTCCCTTGCATATTTACTTTGGGACTACGGAACGGTATTTCGGGAGATCCGCCTATCTTGCATATTTACTTTGGGACTACAGAACGGTATTTCTGGGAGATCCCCCTGCACATTTACGTTTGGGACTACGAGACGGTATCTCGGAAGATCCCCTGTTGTATATTCTGTGTATTGCTCTGTTGTCTTTTATGATTTCATTCTTGTTAAATTTCAGTCTTTATTTTACTGCGGTATTTTATTTTATCTTGTGTATTTATATTTATACCAGTAGGGCCCTAACCTGACCTCGTCACTACTCGACCGAGGTTAGGCTTGACACTTACTGGATACCGATTGTGGTGTATTCATGCTACTCTTCTGCATATGTTTTTCATGTGCAGATCTAGGTACTCCTTATCATCCGCACTATCAGTGAGCCGTTACAGCTTTGGAGACTTCAAGGTATATCAGTCGCGTCCGCAGACCTCGGAGTCCCCTTCCACTCGTCCCCATGTCCATTATTTTCTGTATTTTCTTTTGATAGACTCTGATGTATAGAGACACTAGATTTTCCTTCTGTAGTTTGTGATTCACGATGTTCTGAATTTTGGGAATGCTGTGTAGTATATTGAGGAGTTAGTTATTGTACATGCCAAGTGGCATGGTATCCAGTTATGTTGTTATTGCTACAGTTAGTTGTTGAATTTATGTTTTCATTTCATTATTCCACAAATGTTAGGCTTACCTAGTCGTAGAGACTAGGTGCCGTCACGACATCATACAGAGGGGAAATTGGGTCGTGACAACAAATGCTCAAAACAACCGGTTGGGTTGTTACATTCCCCCCCACTTAAACATACGTTCGTCCTCGAACGTGCCCAGAGTTGTTCTCAAAGCCATCAACTGCCGTGTAAGCTTACCATGCACACACCCGGGGGTGATCCCACGTCACCCTATCCCATACAGATCCGATAACACAACATAACTGAATTTTACAATTCAACCTAGCCCACAAGCCTTAGAATCCTATT
The DNA here is from genome assembly GCA_000715115.1 of Nicotiana otophora. Lineage (NCBI taxonomy): Eukaryota > Viridiplantae > Streptophyta > Magnoliopsida > Solanales > Solanaceae > Nicotiana > Nicotiana otophora. The sequence continues at coordinate 15,341 of AWOL01S0001681.1, forward strand.
TCCAACATCCGAAATTTCTTATAAGATCAGAATCTCACATCTACATACTGTATAAGTCTGAACAAGTTGTACCAAAAGCCGTAACCATAACTCAAATACTCAAAACGCAAATACCACATAACTCAAATGCTTTAAGCAATGATTTCTAATCACAGTAGTTGCTCAAATCAACCCAATACCTGTAACAACCTCATATCAAACAAAGCCTCGTTCTAAACCTTCGTACACTGCCAATGATGAAAGAAACATGCAGAACTCATAACCATTCATCAGATCAACAAGTCCTGCTATTCCATCTCCTTCGACAAGAACTATAGCAAATTTCTAAGCCGACTTTCGATATTACCCTTCCAAATATACCACAATCAAATCTGATAGCACCCATCCTAGATCTGATGACTTCATTTTATCAAATACCAGCTACTCTACTGACATGCCACACCAATACTATCTAAATCCACAACCCGTGCAATCTGCGCACCAATAAGCAACATTCTAAATGTACTCAATCACGAACATGACTCAAACAAGAGAACCGTCCCGCAAGCTCGACGGGTGCCACTCCAACGTAATGCTAAGAACCCATCACACCGTAGAACCATAACACACGAACACAAAAACACTTGTGGAGACTAGCCACATCATAAGTACCCAAAGAACCGATTATATCCATTACTGTGCTGATCCAACCTACTGCCATGCTGCCCTATTTCTCCAAGTCCCTTCCAAATTGCCTTCAAATTAATACTTCTCCTTGCTGGAACACCGTGATCCTTAACCAAAATTCACCACACAAGAGACCCTAGTATAAAACCACAACGCCCTAAGGCCCATAAGCTGCTGATTTCCCTTTTAAGCACCCCAAAGCACCACAACCGCGACACCCACTTTACGGAGACCATATGTGAAACTAAAACTGTTTCCTTCACCTTCTTGATGCTGAAATGCATAATCCAAAACGGTATAAAAATGCCACAAGTCTCGACAGCATCCAATGTAACTCTCAGTTTCTAGCCATATACAAATCTTGAAAATTCCAAATCGCTACATATAAATCTTGAATCCATCAGAACCATTCTCGAGAGTCATTTACTCTACTCAAATCTCAATTAAACCGACCAAACGGACCGAATGACCTGTGCCCCCATTAGCACACCAACACCCAAGGGAGTAACCCACACTACTAAGCAACCAGGCAAATTCCTACTTCATGTACACTACATCCTTCGCGAATAAACACTCAATTATTTTATGATTCCCATATACCCCTGGAGTGTAAAACAACTTGTATCTAGAAATTCCTTTACTCGAGTCATCCTCAATCTCAACCCCTGTAGTGATAGCTGATTCACCAGTATACCTCAAACCGAAGCCAATACAACACATAATCGTGCAATCAACTTGTCGATAACAGACTTCCACACTTGGCTCAAAGCCATAGATCAAAACACACAACTCACGATGCCCATACTCTATTACTGCCATAATACCACAATGGTATTCAATCAAATCCTTCCTGAACTCCTGTAACGCAAACCATCTAATACTCCACATTATCTGCAAATCTCGCATTCACCCTTGTAATAGTCAAGCCAACTTCCACAAGCGGTCCAAACGCAAATTGTAATATATATCATTCACTGGTAAAAGAGAACTCTCTACAAAACATCATAAGGATCACACAACCTCAGGATACCTCGCAGGAGATAACCCACCTGCTTTGCCTCAAACTGTCATTTCTCTATACCCTTCCACAATCACGCCTATTACGCAATCACTTAATCTTCTTGATTCCGAATTCATCAACAAGACATGAGAATCCACTTCACCCCACAATTAAACAACATGAGAGATCCCTCAACACACCTATAACTCGAGACCATACGTCGAATCAAGACAGAAATCAGACACCCCATAGTCCTTGCTACATCTCAAGTAAACTCTTCTCATCACATTTGAACAATCTGAACACATCTCGCAATTTCATCATACTCATCACATAGTCATCCAAATACAAATTCTACTAATAGAGACACTAACGTACCTATAAGTCCCAAAAGCACATGCTCACAAAGTCGAAATCTCCGTGCTCAAGCTACCGTCAAAGCCCGGCCTGAAGTCCTCTAGACTGGCTCATCATCAGTACGCCAAAAACACATCTCGCACCTCAACCATAGAATCACAAGCCGTCGACACACAACCGATACCAAGCGCTCACATACGCATACAAATGCGTGGAATGAATTCAAAGAGTTACGCTTCAAGCTGAATCAATGCCGCATGATAAGGAAATAAAGGTGGGAAGTATATACTAAATGTCCTGTAGCCTATCGAAGATAGGTATGGACGTCATCATACCGATCCGCAAGACTCTACTAGACAGTTACTCATGACTTGTAGAACCTATGGACCAAGAGTTCTAATACCACCTTGTCATGACCCAAAATCCCACTAGTCATGATGGTACCTAACCCAACCTACTAGGTAAGCCAATTAACAACTATCCAATTCCAATGATATTTAATAAGACAGTTAAGTAAACAAATTATCTAAATCTTAGATATTTTCTAAGGACTGGTAGTACAAATCATGAGCTTCTAAGAATAAAGTTTACAAAGTTGAAATGAAGTAAATACATCATCTGTTTGAAAAATACATTAACAGAGTTTTATAGATCTAAGGCTACCATGAACAAGAGGCAGCTACAACCGGGACGCAGGTACCTCTTCAATGCCGGCTCTCATTGATCACAACAACGCCAACAGTTAATATCTGCACGAAAAAGTGCAGAAGTATAGTATGAGTACAATCGACCCCATGTACTCAATAAGTAACAAACCTAACCCTAGGTTGAAAGTAGTGACGAGCTAACACAAAGGTCAGGTCCAACACCAATATTCCACAACAGTTCATAACAGTATAGTACAAGTAACAAAAGAGGTATCTCAGAAATAAAATGCTCAGTTCGTTCACAGTTCCAGAAAAATAGGCATTTCTTTTCAAGTATTTCGGTGAAAACCCAAATCTCTTACTGAAAAAGGCCAAAATACGAGTAAGTTTGAAAACTGTGATTTTTCCCAAAAATTCTTTCAATAATGATTAAGATGTCTCATTTTATTTTCAAATAGCAAGTGTGAAATACCTCTCTATGCCCACATATCAACGTGTCTAAAAAGTCATGAATGATGTGATACCGCACAACATAAGGAAAAATGCATCTCTATGCCTGTATGTCAAGTGCGCATGACAAATGCGATGCAAATCAGTGATGAAGATCATATGCATACTCTCAGAGTATCAATTCACTACGTCCTCCCAGTCACTCAGCACTCGGCACTCGCACTCAGCACTTACACTCAGTAGGTACCTGCGCTCACTGGGGGTGTGCAGACTCTGGAGGGGCTCCTACAGCCCAAGCGCTATAATTCGCATGGATAACTCACGTGCTTCACGGACAACTCGCGTGCCATAATATCAATATCTGGAATCGCACAGACAACTCACCTGCTGCACGGATAACTCACATGCTTTAGTAAGACAATCTAACCCGCTGCGGCGTGCATCCCAATCCCATAATCATCCTCACAATCAAGCCCTCGGCCTCACTCAGTCATCAATCTCTCCAGTCTTTCGGGCTCACAATGTCATGATACTAGCCCGAAAATAATGATATGATGTATCAATAAATAACAACAGAGATTGAGATATGATATGCATGTGAATGCGTATGACTGAGTATGTAATGCAATGAAAGCAGATTACTCAACAAGAGTAATGACCTCAGTGGGTCCCAACAGGATAAGCATGTAGCCTAGACATGGCTTCTAACATAATAAGAACTCGATAACTCTAGTACGTAGAGATTTCATGATTTCAGACAAGTTCAGGTAACTACACAGTATCACAGAAATAATGGAAATCTCAGTTCACACGGTGCACGCCCACACGCCCGTCACCTAGCATGTGCGTCACCTCAAAACCAAACACATAACACATATATTCAGGGTTCATACCCTCAGCTCCAAGATTAGAAGAGTTACTTACCTCGAACAAGCCAATACCAATGCCGAGCAAGCCAAACGATGCTCCAAAAATACCATCCCGTACATTCCGACCTCCGAATGGCTCGAAACTAACCAAAAACAACTCAAATGTATCAAATAATGCTAAAGGAACCAATCCCGATAGAAAAAGATCAAATCTTGAATCAAAAGCCCAAAATCGGCCAAAAAGCCCAACCTGGGCTCACACCTTGGAACCTGACAAAATTTATAAAATTCAACAATGCATTCAATTACGAGTCCAACCATACTAGTTTCACTCCAATCCGACTTCGAATCGATGCTCAAAACTCAAAAATTCATATTACGAAACTTTAGGCTAAAACCCCCAAATTTCTCTTTTGGAACCCTCAATCAAATGCCGGAAACGAAGATAGATTCCTGATATAAAATGAAAACTGAGTAGAGAATACTTACCCTAGTTCACACGGTGAGAATTTCCTTAAGAATCACCTCAATCCGAGCTCCATAGCTCCAAAAATGCAAAAATGGTCGAAACCCTCGAAATAGAGTACTTTATAATTTGCCCAGGCCCCCTCTTTCGCGAACGCGGGAAATTCATCGCGTTCGCGATGAATAAAAATTACACTGCCACAAAAGACTCTATGCGTTCGCGATACACTCCGCGCGAACACGATGACCACTGCTGCCAAGGCTTCGCGAACGCGACTGACCTTCCGCGATCGCATAGAAGAATGCTCTAACTCTTAGCTGCCAACCTCATCACTACACGAACACAATCCTCCATACGCGAACGTGAAGAGGACTTACCCCAACTCCACACGAACGCGGTACATACTTCGTGATCGCGAAGAACAATTTGTTGCTGCCATCGGAATACACTATGTGTTCGCGACAATTGACACGCGAACGCGATGAAGGAGTGAAACACCAGAAACCAGCAGAACACATTAGTGAAAACATGAAGGAAAACGATCCGAAATCGATCCAAAATATGCCCGAGCCCCTCGGGACCCCGTCCGAATATAGCAACAAGTCCAATAACATAATATGAACCTACTCGAGGTCTCATATCAGACATAACAACATCAAAATGACGAATCACACCTCAACTCGAAATCAATGAACTTTGAAACTTCAAACTTCTATAACCGATGCCGAAACCTATCAAATCAATTCCGATTGACCTCAAATTTTGCACACAAGTCACATTCGACATTACAAACCTGCTCCATCTTCCAGAATAGGAATCCGACCCCGATATCAAAAAGTCCACTCCCGGTCAAACTTTTCAAAATTTTCACTTTCGCCATTTCAAGCCAAATTCAACCACGGACCTCCAAATCACAATCTGGACGCGCTCCTAAGTCCAAAATCATCCAACGGAGCTAACAGAACCATCAAAATTCCAATCTAAGGTCAAATGCTAAAAAGTCAAACTTGGTCAACTCTTTCAAAGTTAAAGCTCCCTAGTTGATAATCATTCTTCCAAATCAGTCCTGAATAACCTGAAAACCAAAATCGACGATTTACACAAATCAAAATATATCATACGGAGCTACTCATGCTCGAAAACCACCGAGCGAAGTGCAAATGCTCAAAACGACCGTTTGGGTCATTTAAAGTTTAAACAAAGTAAACTCGGCACCTCTCATTGGACACAACTCCCTTGTCTTTTTTCGTAAGTGCATCTTAATTATCATATTATACGGGTGGAGATAATCTATAAAGAAAGTTTATCTACTGCATTAGTGTGAAACAGATAAAGACTTAACATGTATTTTACTGAATAAATGAGATAAAAACATAACCACATTTTTTCTGACTTTTCACATATCCATTTTTTTTTCATTTTTGATTCTGTGAGTCTTCAGAAATAATTCATCATTAAGAAGATCTTTCCCTGTTAACTCTTTATACAATCATTAAAGATATTATTAGTTTACAGGATAAAGCATAAAATAAAATTGGACTAAAACAGATAATACTAAAAAGATTAAGAAATACATGTCTTCTTCTGTACTCATCGAATACAACCAATCCTCCAGTATATAAGGAAGGACCTTCTCCATTATTAGATGACATTCTGATCTTCGAGTTGATTGCTGATTTTCTTTTAAAATCGTCAGATTCCCAATATTGCATCAAAACGTTCCAGTAAACTTTAGTAATCCATCCCGACATTTTCTTTGTTGTTAGAAATTCTCTTCTTGTTTTTCCCAAACTGTCACTTAATCTTTCACTCCCCACATGCTCAAAAGTCCTTTGAATTAAAACTTTATCTTCACTAGTAAAAGAATATTTTTTCTGCAATTAGAAAGTAAAGATTAAATTTAATGACGTTTATCAAGTTAAGTCAATTAGTACAGTTAAGTATACATACCTCAAAGTCATTAAACCATATGTCGCGTACATGCTCCGGAACTTTGCTCCAACAATGCCATGATCCGCTGAAACTTTTCTTAAAGGCTATTGTTACATACCAAACAACTTCATGTGGGCAAAATCTACAAAATAATCAATATAACAATTTATTTGAAGATTATTAAATTAAAATATATTTTACCATAACTTATATAATTAGATTTACTTACTTATCTCTGTTTACTTTCAAGGATCTTATGCCACAAATAGTATCTTATCTTGCTAGTGGATTACTACTTCCATAAGATGCAAGTGTTTGTTCAGTTGAAACATCTTGAAAAGGAGTTGCTCGTTAAAGGCCAACATTCTGAGAAGAAGGAGGTGCTTGTTGACGACCGATATTTAGAGAAGCGGGAGTTGCTTGTTGACCACCAACATCTTGAAAAACAGAATTTGCTCGTTGAGTAGGGATATCTTGAGACGTATGTACAAGCTGCCGAAAACTACTTTCATGAGACGAGTCAATGTGTTGGTTTGAACCTACCTGTTGAGATGTAAGGGTTGATGGTTCACTAATATCCGCCTGAGAAGTGTTCGGTAGCAGCTGATAGTCTCCTCCCCCTTTGTTAGGCATGCCCCCACGACCTCCCCAACTACGTTTAGTGTCTCTTCCCCTTGTCATACTTCCTGATCAAATCTGACAAGAAGAGTAGAATAATACACCAACCAACCAGAAGTAAAATATGAGCAAATTTGACCAGTCAATTATTTTGAGCATAATATAAACTTTAATTGATGATTAATTTTAGTTTGATGTCTGCTAGGAAATATCAAGAAACTCCATCCAATATAGTCACTATTATAGCAGATGGCATAATTGGAAAAAATTGCATTTAGAATAGTGCTAAATGACCGAATTTACAGTTATCAATTAATGTATCAATTTCATAAGAATAATACTTAAGCTGCCATGAAAAGTATATTTATGTCCTAGTAAATTTTCAGTTTGACTGAAAAAATTTGCAATCTTCACATACAAATTAAATCAAGCTGCAGAAAATACCAGCAATAGCAATAAAAGAAAACATACAAAAAAGTTGTAGTAAAAGCCATATGCTATACTCAACATTTATTATCATTCAATATCATCATTTTCACTATAATTTTGCTCGAATTTCATTCACTTTGTTCATCTTCTTCATCAGATTCAAATTCAGATTCTTCTATCTCCTCATCACTTTCAATAGCATCAATATTATGTGCTCTTTCAGTTTCAACAGTCTCTTTTTCAATGTCATGTACTTCCAATTCACCATTTTCATGGCATAACCAATCAAGATCATCAATGACATTTGGAAGTACTACGGGTTAATCCTCATCTTCTTGGTACGGGATATTTGGGGAATCAATACGACTTCTAGCTTTTATTTTGCACACCACCCACCAATCAACTCTATCTTTCCTTTTAATAGGATATTCTGTAAAATATACTTGTTGTGCCTGTTCAGCCAACACAAAAGGTTCATAGGCATAACTCGAGAAACTTTTCTTATGATTGATATCGATTAGACCATATTGATTATGGACCTTCAGCCCTCAACCCATAGTTGGATCAAACCAATCATATTTGAATAACACACGAGTAGTTCTTTTCTTTGTCAAATTTGAATACTCTAGTTGTATCATATCAACGAGTAATCCATAGTAGTCGCTCCAACTTTTTCCTTTGATGCACACACCACTATTCAAAGTTGATTTGTTAGAGCCATATGTATGCGTGTCGAACTTATATCCATTCATGAAATACTGAGGCCATGTTTGCACCCACTTATAAGGACCAGAAGTTAAGTCTTTCAATCGCTCATCGGTTATGTTATTAGCTGGATTAAGAACCTATTAACAAATAGACCAACAATATGTCTAATTAAAAATATAGTCTTTAAGTCAAGACAAATAAAGACTATAATTCTTTTATTCAATTATAATTTACTCACATAAGCTTCAAACCACTTGGTAAATCTACTATTTGTCTCTTTATCAATTTGCTCGAGGCTAATATTTTTTGAATTCCTTTTCAATTCAGATTCAAAGATATTACAAAAGTAATAAAATTATAGTTAAGTTAGCCCATTCATGCAATATATATGCACTATATTGGTCAAAAATATTAATTTACAGGACTAATTGTTGAACCTCCTCACAATTTAATAGAACATACAACCGTGCCGTATCCCACTCATCATCGATCAAATATCGACCTTCTTTCCCCCACTCGAACGTCCTGGATGCAAAAAGATGGACAAACAACCATCAGGTGCATCAACTTCATCTCTATCATCATTTCGGGTAACTTTGTTTAGCCCAGTCTGAACGTTAAGCTGGAAATAATAGGAACTGAATGTTGAAATTTCTTGAATGGTATATGCTTCACATATTCGTCCCTCGACACGAGCTTTATTTTTCGCCTTCCTTTTGTAAGTGTGTAGCTCCGTACAATTAAAATATATTTTAGTATATTGTTAAGTAAATAAATTAATTATCTAATCAAAGATTCAATTTAGACTCTTACAGCTCAAAAGGATACATCCACTGAAACTGAACTGAACCACCAACTATTGCTTCATATGCTAAATGAATCGGCAAATGCTCCATGGGATCAAACAAACCAGGAGAAAATATTTTCTATATCTTGCAAATTGTAATCTTTATGCTTTCTTCAAGCTTCTGTAGATCTTCTACTTTTAAAACTGTTGCACATAAACCTTTAAAAAATAAGCCGATCTCTGTTAAGACATTCCAAATTGGCTCTGGCAAAAAATCTCGAAATGCAATTGGTAGCAACCTTTCTAGAAATACATGACAATCATGGCTCTTCATCCTTGATAATTTATAATCTTCCATGTCTACACATCTAGACAAATTGGAAGCATAACCATCTGGAAACCTTAAGCTTTTCACCCATTCACATATCAATTTTCTTTGTTCTTTTGTAAATGAATATGCTGCTTTTGGCTTCAAAGTTTTCCCTAGATGCTCCTTCAATTCAAGCTCTGGACGATCGCAATAAGTTTGCACATCCATTATAGCTTTTAAATTATCCTTTACATCCATTATTGTGTTGAATATATTATCAAATACGTTTTTCTCGATATGCATCACATCGAGATTATGCTGAATAATATTTATGCGCCAATATGATAATTCCCAAAAAAATGCTTTGTTTTGTCCAATTATGTTGATCCCAAAATCCTGGCAACTTATCAGAGGCGCGATCATCGAAAACCTTTGGTAAGTCACGCACTTTGTTCCAAACTTCACTAGAGAACCAAGGAGAAGGAGTAGAGTGCTCAACTCTACCTTTTAAAAATAATTTTTTATCCCTGCGAAATGAATGAACTATTGGCAAAAATTGACGATGACAATCAAAAAATGAAGCCTTTCTTCCATCTTTTAACTTAAACGCCTTAATTTTTCCCATACAACAAGGGCATGACAAATGGCCATGGGTGCTCCAGCCAGACAACATTCCATACGCTGAAAAATCATTGATAGTTCACATAAGTGCAACTTGCATTTGAAATTTTATTTCTTATAAGAGTCATAAGTCTCAACCCCATCAACCCATAATTGGTTCAATTCATCAATAAGAGGTTGTAAGTATAAGTTTATATTCTTTCCGGGGCTTTTTGGACCAGGAATGAGAAGACTTAAGAACATGTACGGGCTACTCATACACATTTCGGGTGGAAGATTGTATGGTGTGATGATTACAGGCCAACAAGAATAAGGATGGACCATCTGCCCATATGGACGGAACCCATCAGCTGCAAGTCCAAGCCTTATATTTAGAGGCTCAGCTGCAAAGCCAGGATGGCATTGATAAAACTTTTTTCATACCTCGCCATCACTTGGATGACCCATTACCCCATGTTCTCGACGAGATTTACAGTGCAATATCATATGTTTACCAGTCTTTGTTAACATATATAACCTCTGTAAACTCGGAGTTATAGGAAATTAATGTAGTACTTTATATGCAACATCTTTTTGCCTTCTATTACCTCCTCTCTCAGGCTTATAGCATGGTTGACCACACTTTGGACATTCTACTTTATCTTTATTATCCTTGTAATACAGGATACAACCTACGTTGCACATCTATCTTTTCATATCATAACCCAAGTTTTTCAACCATTTGTTTAGTCTTATAGTAATCATTGGGTAATTTAGCATCTTCAGGTAAGATCTCCTTCAAATAGCAAAATTTGGTTATAGCAATTGTCACTCTTGTTAAACTTAGACTTAATATTCAGTAGCCTGTAGACCGCTGACAACGTAGAATGATTTGTACATCCATCAAACAATGGCTCTTCTAAAGCTTTTAGCATATCAAAACAATCTTGAGTATTTTGATTAGGAGGCTGTTCTTCATCACCATCCAAATTAAATCCATCACTTTCAAAGTTGAAACTAGGACCAATTGCATCCAAGACCACAATGCGATACAGATTTACTGTTGTTATGTCAGGACCTATTTCATTTCCTGTATTGCTACTAGGTTGAGGTCTAGAAATTGGTACAAAAGGCTCCCCATGTGATTCCCATTGATAATAGTTAAGCATGAAACCATGCTTGTAAACATCATGAGGTTCAAGAAACTCACTAATATATCTACATCTTGAACATGGACACCTTATACTCCCATTAGAAACGAAGTCATGTTGCATTAATACAAACTCTACAAATCCCTGCACACCCTCTAGAAACTCAGTGGTGACTCCTTTTCGACCAGGCACTAGTCTATTATACATCCGTATATGATCAACTCTAAAGGAACTCATGCTTGCTATCTAACAAACAATGACAAAACACAAACACTATTTTAGTACTTAATATGACACAACCCAAAATCCTTGAAAGGGTCGTGATGGCGCCAGACACTACTGTCAGGCAAGCCAACACCAATAATTAATAAGTTCTCATTTTAATATTTTTGAAATCATAGTTTTTTTCCTCAATTAAATAGTAGAAGATGGAGCTTACAAAATACATAATAATATCTTTAAAATTTTCAATACAGTGCAACCCATAATCATCCCAAAATTCAGTGTCACAAGTGCATGAGCATTAACTAGGAATGTAAAATAAAATACAATAGCTGTCCGGAATACAAATTGGACAGGAAAAATGTAAGTACTCTGAAGGAGACTCTGTTGGCTGCGGAGCGTCGTATAGAATGCAGCTCACCTAAGTCCTTGCCAAAATCGCGCCTCTGCCCCCACAAGGCCGCTAAACATATGTGTACCTGCACAAAACATGTGCAGCAAGTGTAGCATGAGTATGTAAATCAATGCGTACCCAGTAAGTATCCCGCCTAACCTCGAAGAAGTAGTGACGAGGGGTGGACTCGGACACTTGCTATGGGCTATACTTAATATACCAATGATATGATTAATTATGGATTTTATGAGGCAACGGTAAATAATTCTCTTGTTAATAGGGGATTTCCAAATTTATTTTCATCTTTTAACAATTTATATCTCCGGCCAATGAGGCCATATCAATTATCAATAATTCCAAAACAATCAATTAAGTCATGCGCAAATCATGCCGAGGTCGTAGGGCCCGATCCAACATAATATTAAACTGTGCACTGCCGGAGGGTCGGACGACGCGAACCATAGATGCATCTATTTAATCTATCGAGGTGCTCGGCCCATTCCACAAAAGATAAACACATTCAGACAACCAAATCAAGGATTTATTTAGGTTTGATATTTAAACAGATATCAATTCTCATTAACGGTCAAGTGACCCGTCCAAAACCCAAGTAGGTGAAGTCTAACCCTTTTGAAATTCCTTAATCAAGTTCCAATATGTGTTAAACGGTTAAATTAACAAGTAGGGTGCAAGTATCGCAAGTATAACATGATTTTGGTCCTAGACTACCCGGACATAAGCATAATAGTAGCTACGCACGGACTCTCGTCACCTCGTACGTACGTAGCCCCCACAAATAGAAGCGCATATTGAATTATTTCATCTATGGGGTAAATTCCCTCTTACAAGGTTAGAAAAGAGACTTACCTCGCTCTAAAGTTCCATAACCGGCTCCCAAGCCATTCAATCAACTCAAATCGAGGCTCAACGCTCCAAAACTAGTCAATAAATGAGAAAAATCATAAATATATACTCTAATACTCATTATAATCCAATTTAAAATAATTTCTAACTCCGCTCGAAAAATCGATAAAGAAACCTTCGGGCCCACGTGCCCGGATTCCGAATTTTTTTGAAGATAACCATTACCCATAACCTCACGAACTCAAATGTATGATTTATTTCCAATTTCTTGCCCAAATTCGTGGTCAAAAATTCAAGAATACCAATTTCTAGGTTTTTCTTCATAATTCAAAATTTTCTACTAATTTCCTTGTTTAAATCGATATATAAATCAAGTATTTAACTTGCAATAGGTGGGAATCACTTACCTTGACATAGATGATGAAAATCTCCCCTTGAAACTCTCCAAATATCGTCCATCCCAGTGAAAAATGAGAGAGAATGAGCCAAATCCCGTATTAAATCCAATCTGCCCAGACCCGTTCTTCTTCGCGTTCGCGTGACCAGTGTGGCATTCGCGAAGGTCTGACCATGCACAGCATTGCGTTCGCGTTCAAGCTATCGCGTTTGCGGTAGACAACTACCCTCCTTCTTCGCATTCCCAGTCTAAGCTTCGCGTTCGTAAAGGCTTAATGGCTCAGGGTCCCGGCTCCCCTTCCTTCTTCGCGTTCGCGACCACTACGTCGCTTTCGCGTAAGCTTGACCAAACCTTGCCTCGCGTTCGCGTCCACTGCTTCACGTTTGTGAAGGCCAAATCCAGCACCCCCAAAATTTCTTCTTCGCGAACGCGGGACTTCCTTCGCGTTCGCGAAGAAGGAAACCAGATACGAGAATCAGCAGTTCCAAAACAGCTCCAAATGATCCGAAACCACCCTGAAACACACCCGAGCCCCCCGGGACCTCAACCAATCATACCAACCAGTCCCACAACACATTACGAACTTGCTCTAGACCTCAAATCGCATCGAACAACATCGAAATCACGTATCGTACCCCAATTCAAGCTTAAAGAACTTTAGAACTTCAAACTTCTACATTCGATGCCCGAACCTATCAAATCACGTCCGATTGACCTCAAATTTTGCACACAAGTCACATTCGACATTACAGACCTACTCCAACTTCCAGAATCGAAATCCGACCCCAATATCAAAAAGTCCACTCCCGGTAAAACTTCTCAAAAACCTTTAAATTTCTAACTTTCGCCAAATGACCCCAAAAATCTACGGACCTCCAAATCCGCATCTGGATGCGCTCCCAACACCAGAATCACCATACAGAGCTATTCCCAGGCTCGGAATCCCAAACTGACATTGATAATATTAAAATGCACTTCAACCCAAATTTAAGAAATCCTTCTAAAAATGCCAACTTCCATAATAGGTACCGAAACATTCCCGGGTCATCCAAAATTCGACCCGGACATACGCCCAAGTCCAAAATCATCATACGAACCTGTTGGAACCTTCAAATCTTGATTCCGAGGTCAATTAATCAAAAATCACACCTTAGTTACTCTTTCCAACTTAAAGCTTCCGAAATGAGAATTTTCTTTTCAAATCAACTCTAAACTTCCCGAATTTAAATTCCAACCACGCGTACAAGTAGTAATACCTAAAGCGAAGCTGCTCAGGGCCTCAAACTGCCGAACGATGCGTTAGAGCTCAAAACGACCAGTCGGGTCGTTACATTCTCTCCCACTTAAACATACGTTCATCCTCGAACGTGCTAAGAACTGCTCTGGAGTTGTCCGAAATCACTGCTTAACACCTCGTGCACTCACCCGTGCTATCACAACTCAGGACGAGTGATCATATTTCACAAGACCACATTGTCTCAAAACCCACGAATCATCTCATACCCTCCTTGTGCGCACATTCGCATCTTCAACTGATACGCCAAATTCTGATATTTCCTTTATGAATTCAAAGTCATTTTATCCCATTACTCCAATGCTACACCGCAGACCGAAGATAACATATAACACGCCAAACCCTTTTCATAATTTGCTGCAAAAGCTCGATACTTACCCATACTACAGGCTCGGAATCCTTAGGCACCGCACTTAAATTTTGAACCTACTAGGACCATTGTTGAGAGTCACCCACTCTGACTTGGTCCCGAACATAATCGAACTCCAAGGCTCCTCTAGCACATGAACGCCCTCTCAAAGAAGCACCTGGATGAATCATTTTCCTTATACACCATTTCCACACGAAGCCTAGACTCTGAGTCTTCCCCAAACCTGAACACGAATCGATAAGGCCAAATATAGCACACATTCCTCAAATCCTTTGCTCAAATTACTGCTGATATTCTCTTCCCTTAGTCATACTGATCCATCAATACACTGATAACCAGAAACTGCACTAGTTGACAATTACACAATCCAATCATAGACGGTGGGGCTCTCCCACTTAGCCTGAAGCTACCATTGCATAACCCTGGAACCCACCAAGATTCCTTATCTCCTATTGACATGATCTTGCATAACCAACCCGCCAAATTTCTCGAAATCCTTCTATTAACCTTTAATGAACACTCTGAACCACTAGCCACATTTACGTATTCAATCTCTTACCGGGTAGCCAGTAGAATTCTCCGCAGAAGCTTCGTCAACACCACGTGACCGCTAACCTGCTCACAGGAGATAACCCACATGTGGAAATTACTTGCCGACATATTCCAATGTCACTGCACTGGTATAATTACTACGAAATCAATAGACCATCTTATGTCCGAGCTCGTTCACCGGCTGCACCAGTCCGTTCACTCCTCATGGACGTCAACTAAAGGTGCAACAATACATTCCAATCCAAAGTCATGTTGTAACCTTCTTCATATCGAGCAACCCCTTTCTGTTGTATCCAATCTCCCGCCGTATAATGGCCAATATTTCAAATTAAGTCCGTAGACCCAATCACCGTCCACCATAGTTCCCAAATCACTCTAAAGTTTTCTCAAGGCGTGTAGCTATCCTATCACAGAAACCACATGCTACTCTGCCACTCTACCACTTTGGTCAAACTCACTCCTTTAAGTAACTACACGACTCCTGTTTCTCACACTTGGCCTTCTACAAGTCTATCCATCGCAAGGCACCTCCCACATGTCCTTCCTCATCCTTCGCTGCCCAGTTGTTGCCTTAAATCAAAATCTACATCCGTAGCACTTGAACCGATAGATCGCTACCAACTTTAAACGTTTCCGGAAATCATCTTTCTCGAGCCATCAATACCAGGAATGCAATTCGATCCTGAATCTCTACACACTGCGACCTATGACAGCCGCTTTCTTAGCACCATTTATAATACTCTACCCCAAGGCGAATTGAAGGAAACCATAACACCGACGAACTTAACACATTATAACCAATCAAGGACGATGACGCCACATCACAGGCGAAGATTCCACCACGCTCGAAAATATCGAGTCCGGCTACTCCATCGACCCAAGTCTGAACATTCTTAGTTTGATTGCCTTTCCTCCGTTGGAAGTAAAATACCGAATCTCTAAATCATGCACTGAGTAAACCTCCTTTCACGTCATTCACTGCACCGAGACATAGGCAAACATCCTACCATCACATCAATACTGTGCGATAGCCACTCATGAGCATCATAGCAACCCGTGCATAGCCTCAAAGCTCTCAGAAGTACAACTACTGAGCTGAAATGACAGAATATCCTTCCACAAGGCAACGACAATAGCCCACTCAACTACGCAGGGAGAAACATCCCTCACCATATCTGTAGTACCATTACAATTCCTCAATTCCCTATTTATAACCAGCGCTTCACGTCACATAAGATTGAATGAGAAAGAAATGAAGGCATAAGCCTCAAAGGCATCAAATCGCACGATAAGAAATCAAGAAGGGAAGTGCTCCTAATAGCCCTGTAGCCTCTAAAAGATAAGTAAAGACGTCTCCGTACCAATCCACAAGACTCTACTAGACTTTCTCATGACTCGTGATACCTAAGTGAATCTAGTGCTCTGATACCATGTTGTCACGACCCAAAATCCTTGAAAGGGTCGTGATGGCACCGGACACTACTGTCAGGCAAGCCAACACCAATAATTAGTAAATTCTCATTTTAATATTTTTGAAATCATAGTTTTTTCCTCAATTAAATAGTAGAAGATGGAGTTTACAAAATACATAATAATATCTTTAAAGATTCCAATACAGTGCAACCCATAATCATCCCAAAATCCGGTATCACAAGTGCATGAGTATTAACTAGGAATATAAAATAAAATACAATAGCTGTCCGGAATACAAGTTGGACATGATAAATGTAAGTACTCTAAAGGCGACTCTGTTTGCTGCGGAACGTCGTATAGAATGCAGCTCACCTAAGTCCCCGCCAAAATCGCGTCTCTGTGCCCACAAGGCCGGTAAACATATGTGTACCTGCACAAAACATGTGCAGCAAGTGTAGCATGAGTACGTAAATCAACGTGTACCCAGTAAATATCCCGCTTAACCTAGAAGAAGAAGTGACGAGGGCTCGACTCGGACACTTGCTATGGGCTATAATTAATATACCAATGATATGATGAATTATGGATTTTATGAGGCAACGGTAAATAATTCTCTTGTTAATAGGGGATTTCTAAACTTATTTTCATTTTTTAATAATTTATATCTCCGGCCAATGAGGCCATATCAATTATCAATAATTACAAAACAATCAATTAAGTCATGCGCAAATCATGCCGAGGTCGTAGGACCCGATCCAACATAATAGTAAACTGTGCACTGCCAGAGGGTCGGACGACGCGAACCATAGATGCATCTATTTAATCGACCGAGGTGCTCGACCCATTCCACAAAAGATAAACACATTCAGACAACCAAATCAAGGATTTATTTAGGTTTGATATTTAAAGAGATATCAATTCTCATTAACGGTCAAGTGACCCGTCTAAAACCCAAGTAGGTGAAGTCTAACCCTTTTGAAATTCCTTAATCAAGTTCCAATATGTGTTAAACGGTTAAATTAACAAGTAGGGTGCAAGCATCGCAAGTATAACATGATTTTGGTCCTAGACTACCCGGACATAAGCATAATAGTAGCTACGCACGGACTCTCGTCACCTCATACGTACGTAGCCCCCACAAATAGAAGCGCATATTGAATTATTTCATCTATGGGGTAAATTCTCTCTTACAAGGTTAGAAAAGAGAGTTACCTCGCTCTGAAGTTCCATAACCGGCTCCCAAGCCATTCAATCAACTCAAATCGAGGCCCAACGCTCCAAAACTAGTCAATAAATGAGAAAATTCATAAATATATACTCTAATACTCATTATAATCCAATTTAAAATAATTTCTAACTCCGCTCGAAAACTCGATAAAGAAACCTTCGGGCCCACGTGCCCGGATTCCGAATTTTTTTGAAGATAACCATTACCCATAACCTCACGAACTCAAATGTATGATTTATTTCCAATTTCTTGCCCAAATTCGTGGTCAAAAATCTAAGAATACCAATTTCTAGGTTTTTCTTCAAAATTCAAATTTTCTACTAATTTCCTTGTTTAAATCCATATATAAACCAAGTATTTAACTTGAAATAGGTGGGAATCACTTACCTTGACATTGATGATGAAAATCTCCCCTTGAACCTCTGCAAATATCGTCCATCCCAGTGAAAAATGAGAGAGAATGAGCCAAATCCCGTATAAAATCCAATCTGCCCGGACCCGTTCTTCTTTGTGTTCGCGTGACCAGTGTCGCGTTCGCGAAGGCCTGACCATGCACAACATTGCATTCGCGTTCAAGCTCTCGCATTCGCGGTAGCCAACTGCCCTCCTTTTTCGCGTTCGCAGTCTAAGCTTCGCGTTCGCGAAGGCTTAATGGCTCAGGGTTCCGGCTCCCCTTCCTTCTTCCCGTTCACGACCATTGCGTCACGTTCGGGTAAGATTGACAAGACCTTGCCTCGCGTTCACGTCTACTGCTTCATGTTTGCGAAGGCCAAATCCAGCACCCCCAAAATTTCTTCTTCGCGAACGTGGGGACTTTCTTCGCGTTCGCGAAGAAGGAAACCAGATACAAGAATCAGCAGTTCCAAAACAGCTCCAAATGTTCCGAAATCACCCCCGAAACACACCCGAGGCCCCCGGGACCTCAACCAATCATATCAACCAGTCCCATAACACATTACGAACTTGTTCGTGGCCTCAAATCGTATCGAACAACATCAAAATCATGAATCGAACCCAATTCAAGCTTAAAGAACTTTAGAACTTCAAACTTCTACATTCGATGCCGGATTCTAACCAATCATGTCCGATTAACCTCAAATTTTGCACACAAGTCATATTCGACATTACGAACCTACTCCAACTTTCGAAATCGGAATCCGATCCCGATATCAAAAAGTCCACTCCCGGTCAAACTTCTCAAAAACCTTCAAATTTCTAACTTTCGCCAAATGACCCCAAAATGAGCTACGGACCTCCAAATCGACATCCAGATGCGCTCCCAATACCAGAATCACCATACAGAGTTATTCCCAGGCTCGGAGTCCCAAACGGACATTGATAACATTGAAATGCACTTCAATTCAAATTTAAGAAATCCTTCTAAAAATGCCAACTTTCATAATAGGTGCTGAAACGTTCCCGGGTCATCCAAAATTCGAACCGGACATACAATCAAGTCCAAAATCATCATACGAACCTGTTGGAACCTTCAAATCCCGATTCCGAGGTTATTTACTAAAAAATCATACCTTAGTCACTCTTTCCAACTTAAAGCTTTCGAAATGAGAATTTTCTTTCCAAATCAATTACGAACTTCCCGAAATTAAATTTCGACCATGCGTACAAGTCGTAATACCTGAAGTGAAGCTGCTCAGGGCCTCAAACTGCCGAACGACGTGCTAGAGCTCAAAACGACTGGTCGATTCATTACATAATAATATATTAATTAGTTCACCAATTTAAGCATATTGACTACACCAAATCTGGAAGAATACAGAGAAGACAACTAGCAGAGGTTGCCTCTGTTTTTTATCAATCACATATTTGTAAGTGGAATTTATTTATTTTAAAAAGTATATCACTCCAGCTTTGCTTTGTAGTAAACTTACAAAGGCTTCTTTTTTCCTATCATATACTAGAAGTATAAGATTATATTAATTTCATTCTTCTTCACATATCATGTTGCCCTCTTTGGAAATAATTGTACTTGCTTAATGATAGCAACAATAAATATTCATTATTTTTTCTCAAACCCAGAAATAGTTGTTCAATAAAAATATAAGGACAATCATCTAATAATCAGCAAAAACCAAACAAAACATTTACGTAGAAGCATCTTATATCGCATTATTGAAAGTTTAATTTCTATAACGGAAAAGGTCCAAATATGCCCTTGTACTATTCGAAATTGAGCACATTTGTCCTTCATTAATAATTTAGCTCATGAATGCCCTTACCGTCACATAGTTGGTTCATATATGCCCTTAGAGTCACACAGTTGGCCCATATATGCCCTTTTCGAAACGGAACCCACCCAAACTAATTAGTTATTTCGTTAATTGTATTAAAGTGTATTACAAACACTATTTCCTTTTTATTAATACCTTTTTTTCTTTACCTTTCTCTTTTCTTTCTTCTTTTTTCTTTTCGTTTCTTTATTTTTCCTTTTTCTTTCTCCCTTATCCGATTTCCTCATTTTCGTCACCAATTTCACTTGACAAAACTCATGAATTCCAATTACTAAAATAATTCTCCCATAAGGTAATCAAGTTCCAATTTCACTGGCCCTCTAAATAAATGAAATTAAATTGTTCCAAAAATTTTGGTTTAAACTTTAAAATAATAAAAACATCTCAACCTTTAACAATACTCAAAAGACCAAAATATTTAAATTATTTTCAGAAAGATAATTTAATAATTAAAATTAGAGTTCAAGTTCTAGTGTTATAAATTTGTGTTGCTAGTCTTTTTTCATCTTTTTCAGCTGAACATTTTCTATTTTTTTATTAACTGTGTAAATTAAGGGTGTACATGGACCGGGTTGGTTCGATTTTTATTAAAACCAAACCATTATATCGGTTTGGATTGGTTCGGTTTTGTTGGATCTTTCGAGTTTTTTGTTACATAAATATTATTTCAATCTTACTTTGTTAAATTTTTTATAACTAAATATATGTTCAGTAAAAATTAAAAAATTTACAAACATATGATCTATTAAAATATTCTTATGGGAGAATTTTCGTAGTAATTGGTATTCATGAGTTTTGTCAAGTAAAATTGGTGACGAAAATGAGAAAATCGGATAAGGGAGAAAGAAAAAGGAAAAAAAAGATAAGAAAAGAAAAAAGAAGAAAGAAAAGAGAAAGGTAAAGAAAAAAAAAGTATTAATAAAAAGGAAATAGTGTTTGTAATACACTTTAATACAATTAACGAAAAAGCTAATTAGTTTGGGTAGATTTCGTTTCGAAAAGGGCATATATGAGCCAACTGTGTGACTCTAAGGGTATATATGGACCAACTATGTGACGGTAAGGGCATTCTTGAGCTAAAGTATTAACGAAGGGAAAATTTGCTCAATTTCGTATAGTACAAGGGCATATTTGGACCTTTTCCGTTTCTATAATAAGATAGGAAACGTAAATCATTGGGGGAATTGATCTATCTTAGTTCATAGTTAACACTAAATTAAACGACGACAAGAATTCCTGGTCCGAGGAAGGTATTGATAACTCACGATAAATTAAACACTCACAAAAAGACCTATTTGCAGAGATGCTTCAAGTAAAGGAGAAATTCTTACCAGAAGCTTACAAGAGACAGCGATAACAAGTTCTCACCCTTCACTGGATTAGAAGATGATAGTTGAGGGTTTAGAGAATGGAAAGACGTGGAAGAGTGCGTGGATGTTTAGCGTGTTTTAAGGATTTGAGATACAAAGTTCAATTAAAATAATATTACTAAAGATTTTAAGCGCCAACCCTACAAATTTAAGAAAAAGGGGTGACTTGGGATTTAATTAGTATTATTTAATAAGGGTTTATTTTTAATTTGCTACAAATTAGCTACACCTTCCCGCTAGCTAAGCTGGATTTGTTTTACAAAAAAAATATTTTATTTCTAAATCCCCTAAAAGATAGTCTAGATGAATTCTCCACCAATTTAATTAGGAGTGTGAGATAGGATAAGAAATAATGACGAGACAAAATCATCATTTTAATTATAAATAGAAAAATTATTTTAAATATGTGGGTTGTGGCCATGCCAATTTTGATAAATTGCCATATTTAAACATTCGTAATTATTAAATTACCATAATAATAATAATAATAATAATAATAATAATAATAATAATAATAATAATAATAATTTGCTTGAGATTAGCTAGGATTCGTCCATAGCTAAACAACTAAATTTAACACAAACAATTAGCGATATGTTGGAATTTCCCGCTAAAGCTTAGCTACAGATTTGGCAAGGAAACATCCTTAGCTACCTTTTAGCTAGAGATTAGCAACCGAATATATTCCTAGCTAAAAGATAAATTTTCGAAAAAAATAATTAGCGCCAATATAAGTTTCCCGCTAAAATTTAGCTATAGATTAGCTAGGAGACTTTCCTTACTAACACATTGCTAGGGATTTTCTACGAACTGTGTCCATATCTAATCTATGATCTTTTGGAAAAATACATTTAGCGCCAAATTAGGATTCTCGCTAAACATTAGCTATAAATTTGACTTGGAAAAATCTCTAGCTATATTTTAGCAAGGAATGGTCCCTAGCTAATTTCTATCTATATTATGACTACATTTTTGATCGAAAACATTTGCAAGGAAATGTGACTTTTCTAGCTAAATCCCTAGCTAAAGGTGTATATTAGCTAGGGATAAGTGTATCCAAACTAAATTTCGTAGCTAATGTCCTGTTCTCTTTCTCTTGTAGTGACACTTTTAGCCATGTTTGGGAGTTGTTGCAAGTTCTGGAAACTCTTGGTCTGAAAAGATGGTAGAGGAACTTGATAAGTAGGGATTTTGACCGCTTATTTACTCTCTTTTACTTACGTTTTAGCTCAAAAATGATTAAAGGTATTCCCGAGAACTAATAAAATGTGCTTTCTTGCAGGAATATTGGAAAACAAGCCAAAGAAGTGAAAATCAACTCAAGAAGGAGTAAAATTGGACAAGAACCAAAACAAGGCAAAAAGGGCTACAGTGCGGACCGCACAATACTGTGTGCGGCCGCAAACGCTGAAGATGCACTGATAAGATTTCTTCACAGAGTGCGGACCGCGCAATTATTGTACAGCCGCAGAAGACTAGATTCAGAGAGCTGAAGTTTGGGAGCTTGAAGATGTGCGAACCGCAGTATTATTGTGCGGCCGCGGGATGCCAAAATGCGGCCGCACTCATAAATATGCGGTCCGCAGAATAAAACCCTGATCCAGTCCAAGAGCAAGAGTGCGGCCGCACTCAGAAATGTGCGGTCCGCACAATTAGAGGAAGTGCGGCCGCATCTCACTTTTATGCGACCGCAGAAAGCCATACCCACCAGTCAGTCTCAAAGTGCAGACCACACACAGAATTGTGCGGCCACACAACCTTCGTAGGGGCAATTTTGTCAGATATTTTCAGCTGGGTATAAATAGATCTTTTTGTCATTTTTAGGTTAAGTTTTGTGCACCCGAATACTTAAACATTAGATTTTCTTTCCTTAATCAATTACTATGCATTTTATCTTAGTTTCTTCTTTAATTTCTTCATTGTCCATGAGTAGCTAAACTCTTATCTAGGGTTGTGACCCAACCCTAGTATGGGTGATTGATTTAGGGCTTATTTGTGATTGGGTATATGAATTTTAGCCAAGTTCTTGCTTGAATTTGAGAATTGATGGTTGCAAACATTGATTCATGCCTAATTGTCTTAGTCTATACTTGATAAAGTGAGACTAAGTCTAGAAAAACTTGGCTAACAAGAAATTGGGGTGAACTCAAGAAATTGATAGCCCTAATTAAAGGGTCGTATCTAGAGATAGTAAGACCCAACTTGAGCATTTATCACTTGTTTCGTGAGATACCCATTTGGACTTGAGAAAGCCGAATTGGGCAAAATCACTCAAACTACTGAGATGTATATAGTGAGTAATTACGTGTGATTGCTTTATTGTATCCCAATCAACCAAACATACCCTAAAGCTATAAATCCGTTAGGTAATCAACTAGGTGGAAGTCACAATCCTGGATCTTTTATAACTTGAAACATAACCAAAACCAAAAAAATATTGTCTCTTAGCTTTACAATTACAAGCCTTAGCGTAAAAGTAGAAGTATAAACAACAATTGAAAATGCGGAAGTGTAATCTTAGGCATGTCATACATTCACACTAGGTATATACCTAATCCCACATCAAGCTCCCTGTGGAATCGACCCCGACTTATGTTGAGTTTTTATTATTGCATCGACCGCCTCGCAACCTAAATTAGTGGTGTGAGTTTGAGCGACATCAATTTTTGGCGCCATTGCTGGAGAGCTAAAAACGAATTTAGCTATATATTTAGTTTTGTGTATGACTTGTCATCTTTTCCTTCTGGGTTACTAACCTTTTTGTGAATTGATTGTAGGTACAAAAAATGCCTTTGGGGGATGTGGACATGAAAGATGACCCAGTTGAAGAGGTTCCTCTTGAAACTCAAGCAAATAGACGAGGCCAACAGCCTTGAGACAACATTCCCGTTCCTCCCCCAAATCCACCACCACATCGGGTGTTGCCGAAAGAAGGGTACGCAAGTGCCATAGTCTTGCCCCGCATTAGGGCGGACAATTTTCAAATCACAAATGTTATGCTTACACTGCTTGAGCAACGAGGATTCTTCACTGGGGCTCCGAATCAAAATACGTACAAGCACTTAAAAGGATTTGTGGACACATGCTGGGGGTAGTAAACAGACCAACGTTTCTGAGGATGCTTTAAGGTTGAGACTATTTCCCTTTTCTCTATGGGTTAGAAAGATTTACAAACTATTCTATCCATACATGGGATGAATTGGCGGAAAAATTCATTGCCAAGTTCTTTTCTCCCGGGCATATGGCTACTCTTAGAGACGAGATTCTAGCATTTAAACAAGAATCCAATGAGCCGTTGCACGAGATATGGGAGAGGTACCACACTATGGTGAAAGAGTGCCTGAACAATGACATGACTGAGGCTATGATTTAACAAACCTTCTACAGGGGGATCAATACTACCAATCAATGCGTGGTCAACCAACTTGCCGGTGGAAATTTCATGACAACACCATATACCGAAGCTTGCGAAATATTAGATGAAATGGTGGGTACCTCATCGGCATGGCAAAGTAGAGCATATATTCCTCAAGGTGATCCAAATGTTATTCACCTACATAAAGAATTGCACGATCATGGGCAAGCAATTACTGAGTTGACCACTACAATGAATCAATTGGCCAAATCTCAACTCCAATAAGTTCAAGGTCCTAAGCAAGTAAATGCAATGGAAGGTGTCAATATAATGGTGAACAAGCAAAGGCAAAAGGGTCAACAAGTGCAAAATCGTGTAGAATAATTTGTGCAAGATGATAGTGGGTTCGACCAAGACGTATCATATAATGAGCAAGAGGAAGAAGTGAAATATGTGAATAATTATCAAGGGAAAAGGAACAACTCTCAAGGCCCGAATCAACAATGGCGATCTCTAGGAAACCAAGGAAATTGGAACAATCAAAACCACCAAGGCAATTGGAGTGGTGGTACCAACAATCAAGGTAATTGAAACAATAACAATAATCAAGGCAATTGGAACAATAAAGGCAACCAAGGCAATTAGGGTGGAAACAATCAAGGATATTGGGGAGGCAACAACTAAGGGGGTTGGCACGATAACCAAGGGAATCGGGAGCCTGGCTCTCAAAGGCCCCTGATGTATCAACAACCAAACAACCCGTCTCCTTATCCGTCTCAAGGTTTTAGTTCTTCCAACAACGAGATGGGACAGATTGAAAATATGTTCAAACAAATGGTGAAGAAAAATGCTGACTCCGATGCTCAATTAGCCTCTCACAACACTTCAATCCGTAATTTGGAAGTTCAATTGGGGTAAATCTCGCAAGCTTTAAACACTCGTCCTAATGGGGTACTACCTAGTGATACAGTGGTGAACCCGAAGGATGGGAACAACACGGGACATGTCATGGCTGTAATAACAAGGAGTGGAAGAGGTGGAGATGAAACCACCTCAAATCAAAGAAGAATTGTGGATGGTGATTTGGTTCAAGAAGATGATATTCCAAGCAATGTGGTTCAAGTTAATGAAGAAGTGAAAATTGATATTGATGAGAGTGCGGAGGAGACCCAAGAAGAAGTGAACCCGTCTAGGGAACACGTGATTGACATACCGGAACCGGTAGTGCCAAAGGCCAAGGAACCAATGCTAAGGCCTCCTCCTCCATACCCTCAAAGCCTCACCAAGCAAAATAGTGAGAACTAATTCAAGAATTTTATTTACATGATGAGGAGCTTATCCATTAATGTGCCATTGGTTGAGGCGTTGGAGCAAATTTTCGGTTATGCAAAGTTCTTGAAAGATTTGGTGACAAAGAAAGGATCAATGAATTGTGAGACTATCAAGATGACACATCAAGTGAGTGCTATTGTGCACTCAATGGCTCCGAAATTAGAAGATCCCGGCACTTTCACAATCCTTTGCACTATTGGAAATGCCGACTTTGCCAAAGCTCTATATGATCTAGGGGCGAGTATCAACTTGCTGCCCTACTTGGTGTTCAAAACTATGGGAATTGGTCAACCAATACCCACATCTATGAGATTACAAATAGTGGATCGTACTATGAAGAGACCATTAGGTATTATTGATGATGTGTTGGTTCATGTTGATAAGTTCATCCTCCCGGTGGACTATGTGATCCTTGACTGCGAAGTGGACTATGAGGTGCCTATTATCTTGGGTAGACCTTTTCTTGCTACTGGGAAGGCTCTTGTTGATATGGAAGTCGGTGAGCTCACCTTTCGGGTGGACGATGAAAAGGTGATTTTCCATGTGTGCAAATTTATGAGGCAACCGAATAACAACGAAGTTTGTTCGTTTGTGGACTTAGTGACCGAGGTGAATGTTTATGATGCTAGTGCCATGATGAATGTTGATGTTACTTTGGAGGCCGTATTGCTTAATCATGATGATGATGAAAAGGATGGCTATGTGGAATGTGTAAATGCATTACAAGGAATGGGGTCATATACTTATGAACCCCGAAAATTATCCTTAGATCTTGAGAACCGGAAGACTCCTCCAACAAAGCCCTAATCGAGAAGCCTCCCACTTTGGAGTTAAAGTCATTGCCTTCACATCTCAGGTATGAGGTTTTTGGCCCATGTTATACTTTACCCATTATTCTTTCCTCTTGCTTGACTAACGTGCAGGTAGATTCTACTTTGGCGGTGCTTGAAAATAGGAAGAAAGCTATAGGATGGACACTGGCGGATATTCGGGGTATAGGCCCCGCCTTTTGCATGCACAAGATTATTTTGGAGGAGAATGCCAAACCCTAAATTGAACATCAAATAAGTTAAAATGAATCAATTCAAGAGGTGGTAAAGAAGGAGATCATAAAGTGGTTGGATGCCAGGGTAGTTTACCCCATTTTCGGTAGCTCGTGGACCTCTCCGGTGCAATGTGTCCCAAAGAAAGGGGGCTTGACTGTGGTCATCAATGACAAGAACGAGTTGATTCCTACAAGAACGGTGACCAGGTGGAGAGTGTGCATGGACTATCGAAAGCTTAACAAAGTCACTCAGAAAGATCATTTTCCGCTTCCATTTCTTGATCAAATGCTTGACAAGTTGGCCGGACGAGCTTTTTATTGTTTCCTTGATGGATATTCTGGATACAATCAAATTCTCATTGCTCCTGAGGACCAAGAAAAGACTACTTTCACTTGTCCCTATGGTACTTCCGCATTCTTGCGGATGCTATTTGGGTTATGAAATGCACCTGTGACTTTTTAATGGGGTATGATGGCCATCTTCACCGACATGGTGGAGGATTTTCTTGAGATCTTTATGGATGATTTATCTGTGGTTGAGAATTCCTTAAATGATTGATTGAACAACTTGGATAAGGTCTTGGCAAGATGTGATAAGGCAAACTTAGTTTTGAATTGGGAGAAATGACACTTCATCGTCTAAGAAGGCATAGTCCTCGACCACAAAATTTCAAAGCATGGTATTGAGGTCAACAAGGCCAAAATTGAGGTGATATCCAAACTCCCTTCCCCTATATCCGTGAAGGGAGTGAGGAGTTTCTTGGGTCATACGGGGTTCTATCGCCGATTCATCAAGGACTTTTCTAAGTTGGTGAATCCCTTGTGTAAACTTTTGGAGAAGGATGCCAAGTTCCATTTCAACGAGGATTGTATTAAGGCATTCAAATTGCTCAAGTTCAAGTTGACTACTACTCCTATTATCACCGCACTGGACTGGAGCTTGCCTTTTGAGCTCATGTGTGACGCAAGTGATGTGGCGGTCGGAGCAGTTTTAGGGCAGTGTATCAACAAAATCGTCCATCCAATCTATTATGCTAGTAAGATCATGAATGATTCCCAAGTCAACTACACAGTGACCGAAAAAGAGCTCCTTGCTATTATTTTTGCTATGGAAAGGTTCTGCCCATACTTGATAGGTACAAAGGTGATTGTTCACACCGACCATGCGGCGCTTCGATATTTGATGAGCAAGAAAGATTCTAAAGCAAGACTAATGCAGTGGGTGCTTCTTTTGCAAGAGTTTGATCTATAGATTCAAGACTGCAAAGGTAGTGAAAACCAAGTGACGGACCACTTGTCTCATTTGGAGGAGGAAGGGATGCCACATGATGGCCTTGAGATAAATGATTCATTTCCCGACGAGCAACTCCTAGCCATTTCTATGACTGGGATGCCATGGTTCGCCGACTTTGCCAATTATCTTGTGAGTGGCACTATACCGAATGAGTTCTATTCCAACCAAAGGAAGAAGCTCAAACGGTATTGCCTTGACTATTATTGGGATGAGCCTTATCTCTTCCGAATTTATACCGATGGTGTGATTCGACGATGTGTACTGGAGGAGGAACAAATGGAAATTCTTGAAGCTTGCCACTCTTCTCCATATGGTGGTCACCATGGTGGAGCTAGAACTGCAACAAAAGTGTTGAGTTGTGGATTCTATTGGCCTACTCTTTATAAGGATACTAGCGATCTTGTCAAGCGTTATGATGAATGTCAAAGGGCCGGTGGGATTTCTAAGAAAAATGAGATGCCCCTCACCACCATCTTGGAGATTGACATTTTTGATGTGTGGGGCATCGATTTCATGGGTCCGTTCGTGAGCTCTTGTGGAACACTTACATATTGGTAGCTGTGGATTATGTGTCAAAGTGGGTTGAAGTCGTGGCTTTACCCAACAATGAATCTCGGAGTGTGGTGGCATTTTTGAAAAAGAACATCTTCACAAGGTTTGGTACTCCAAGGACCATTATTAGTGATGGGGGATTGCACTTTTGCAATAAAGCTTTTGATACCTTACTTACAAAGTATGGTGTTACTCACAAAGTGTCGACCCCCTATCATCTCAAGCAAGCGGGCAAGTTGAAGTTTCTAACTGGGAGATCAAGAGTATTTTGTCAAAGACCGTGAATGCCAACCGGACAGATTGGTCAAAGAAACTTGATGATGCTCTTTGGGATTATAGGACGTCTTACAAAACACCGATTGGTATGTCTCCGTAACGGTTAGTGTTCGGGAAATCTTGTCACCTACCGGTAGAACTTGAGCACAAGGCTCTGTGGGCATTGAAGAAGCTTAATCTTGAATGGTATGTTGCCGCCAACTTAAGGGTCGCACAATTGAATGAGCTTGATGAATTCCAGTTCCATGCATATTCAAGTTTGTCCTTGTACAAGTATAAGCTAAAGTACCTCCATGAAAAGTACATCTGGAACAAGGAGTTCAAAGAAGGCGATCTTGTGCTATTGTTCAATTCTCGGTTACAGATGTTTCCATGAAAGTTGAAATCCAAATGGAATGGTCCATTTGAGGTTGTGTATGTCCCTTTGGTGCATTAGACTTGAAGAACAAGAATGATGAAGTGTGTAGAGTCAATGGTCACCGGGTGAAATATTATCTTGGCAAAGTTGATGATGGCCACATTGTGGCGTTAATTCATTTCAAGTGATTGATGGTAACCTGCATCGTGCCATGACGTTAAATCAGGCACTTCTTGGGAGGCAACCCATGTGTATTTTTCTTTTTCTGAAGTCTTGAACCATAAGCAAACACAATGCACGATCAATTAATTCACATTCTTCCTTTATTTCATCAGTGTAGATTCTTACCTGCATCCTTCATAACTGGTATGTTCATTACATCTTTAGATTTTGCAATTTGTTTTAGTTTTTGTTCTTTTGTGGTGCGAGTTGTTAGACCTAAAATGTCAATTGTTAGTCATGGGTGCTTAAAATCATATGGGCAGTTTCATATATGTTCATTAGGGACTGGGTAGACCATTAATCATGTTAATTTGTGCATGTCAAGTCTAAATTATGAAAAATTGCATGAACCCTAACTTTCCAGTCGTAAATGCTCAAATTGTTCGGCCGCACACAAATTTGTGCGGTCCGCTGGCCACTTGATTAGGGCAAATATTGTGCTTGAAAAGGGCGGACCGCACGTAAAATTATGCGGTCCGCAGAAAACATTGTGTGGCCGCATAAATATGTGTGCGACCGCACTTTTGAACTTCAGAAAATTAATATCTCAGGATTGGACTTGTGCGGCCGCACTCAATATTGTGCGGTCATCGAAAACATTGTGCGGCCGCATAAAAATGTGTGCGACTGCACTTATGAACTTCAGAGAATCAGTATCTCACGAATGGACTTGTGCGGTCGCACTTAATTGTGCGGTACACACTTCAGGATGTGCGGCCACACTCACAATTATGTGGTCTGCGCTTCAGGGTGTGCGATCACACTTCAAAATTGTACGGTCCGCACTAGACAGTCTGCAGTCCGCACTGTCTCCTTTGATGACTGTTGTGCTGCAATTGTTCTATAAATGTTTGAGGTGTTTTGAACTCAACTGACCTATATAACTTGTATTGCAGACAATGGTTAGATCATGTGGTGAACACAATACATCAAAAGGGAGGGGTGAATCCTCCCGAGGCAAAGTAAAAGGCACTCGCCCTCTATGAGTGCAATCTAAGCCTATTGCTATAAAGTCGACCACAGGGAGAGGAAGGGCCATAGAGCTCTCAGAATCCAGTTCCTATGCCCCATCCAGGGAAGCCTCCGAGGGTCATTAAATGGAGGTCCAACCTGAGGCCCAGTCCCAACCATCCCAACCCACTGGCGTTTTTAATTGTGCGATGAACCTACATCTAGTTCTTCTAGGGGTTATGATACGGGAAGCCAGGGCTCCGAGCCCTCCTCTACACCTACTCCTCTGGCACCAATACCTATTGATGTCGATGATGATAATGTCCCGGATAATGGTAGATGGGGGACACTCAAGTAGGCGGCCTTGAGAGGTCGAAGAAAAAGGAAATGTGAGAGGATCGATTCGTGAGCTTGACAGCCTTCAATAGGTTCCAGGAATTATGGCCCCAGAGGTCGCTCACACTTGAGCGACAATTCTTATTTAAGGATTTGGATATTCATAATCCAAATGTCTTTAGACAGTTCCACGAGCGCAAGGGGTGGAAGTGGTTCACCCACAGTGTCATCGATGAAAATGAGCACTTGGTCAGGGAGTTCTACGCCAATGTGGCTCACATCAAGAAGGGGACGAAAGTGAAAAAGGTGAGAAACTTGAAAGTCTTCGACACCTTCTCTTTGAACACTTATGTGGGATTCGAAGACGCGGAGGCAGTAAAGTACCTAGAGAAGTTGGCTCTGGGTGACGCAGCTCGCCCGTGGCTAGCTGAGATTTTGGCCGCCCGAGGACCATCACCACCATGGATTACAGCAGGAGTTCCTATCCTCTGGGCCACCCTAAATTTTGAAGCTAAAGGGTGGCAAAACTTTGTGTGTAGCCGGATTGATCCGAGTTTGAATGAGAACAACCTCCCACTTCCCCGGGCAGTTTTGGTGGCTTCTATTATGGTGGGGTACCCGATCAATGTGGGTGCCATCATGTCAACCAACATCACATTGGCGGTCCGAAAAAGTGAAAAGTCCTACCCTTATCCAAACACCCTCACAGAGTATTTCAATGATGCCAAGGTGGAGTCGAGGCCATATGACACAAAAGTAAAGGCCAAGAAGCCTTTCTTATAGTACCACCTGCAGGGTGCTGACAACCCAAAATTCAAGGGTAAGATTACTACCACCATTGGTCAGCCTGACGAGCCATCGGTGGTGGGTTCTGAGGATGCTGTTGAGCCATCTACAACTCCCATTCCTTCCACAGCAGTCGGGACTTCCACCAAGACAGCCTCCATGCTACCATCTTCATCTTCTAGGTCATCAGTTGCAGTACCAGCGCCAGCCTCATCCACTTGTCCTCTCACTTCGCTGCGAGTCTCCCAGACTTTGGCGAGCCTCAACAACGGGATGCAGACAACCACTTCTAAGATGTCTGACATATCCAATACTGTTGCAGCACAGTCCTCTACCCCAGCAGCACCACAGGTCCCTCCGTCAGTAGAGGAAATATTGAAGAAGATTCTGGACAACCAGAATACTATTATGGATACTCTGGTGGCTCACGGGGGTGCTATTGAGGAGTTGACCAAGCACGTGAAGAAGATGAGGAAATCCCTCGCTTCAAAGAAAGAAGTGGAGATTTTGAGCAGGGACGTGAAGAAGATAGCAGCAACAGGTGATTTTCCTTTTGACCTAGTGATGGAGACAGATCCATCAGTACCAGCTGACCCAACAACACCATCAGTAGAGGCACCAGCTAGATAGTCTGATGAGCTAGATCTCACTGCCCCACTACTAAGGAGATGCTTCAGATGCTCACCAACCCTGTTATCCCTCAGCCCGGTGATGATGAGATACAGTTGGAGGAGACGGAGGGTGGTGATGCTGCCAGTCACCCTGAGACCACATAGGGAGTTTTCTTTACTCTCTATCCTCTTTTGTTTTAATTTTGCTAAGCATTGAGGACAATGCTTATTCTTATTCTGGGGGGTGGTCTATTTTGGTTCATTTTGGATGACTGTGATGACATTTGATTATATTTGGGCCAGTAATAACTTTAATACTCTTTTTCTTTTATATTTATTTTTATTTTCTCCCTCATTATGTATATATTCATCCCGCTTGTATATATTCTACTCCTCTCAGTTTGTATATTCATTTGCCTTACTTTCAGTATTTTATTTCATACCTTCTTCATTTTATTTCTTAATAGTATAGCTTCTTATTTACTTTATTAGCTTCTTTTTGATTTGTTAGCTTCTTTTTATGTTTTAGTGAACAATAAGTCTTTGGTTTTCTTAATGCTACGGTTCTTTCCAAAGGTGGGTCTTGTGTGAACCGGGTGGCTCTTCCCAACGATGGATGGCGTGACAACTTTCTTAAGGGATCGAGTCAGTTTTTGATGATTAGGTAGAAACAAGTAGTATTAATGAATAAATAAGGGTCAAGCATGCTTCACTTGGTATCAACACACTTAACTACGTGCTTATGGTTAAAAATAAGTTTTTGTAAAAAAAATAGCCCTAGTTAGTGACCTTGTGACTNCCTTTCTTATAGTACCACCTGCAGGGTGCTGACAACCCAAAATTCAAGGGTAAGATTACTACCACCATTGGTCAGCCTGACGAGCCATCGGTGGTGGGTTCTGAGGATGCTGTTGAGCCATCTACAACTCCCATTCCTTCCACAGCAGTCGGGACTTCCACCAAGACAGCCTCCATGCTACCATCTTCATCTTCTAGGTCATCAGTTGCAGTACCAGCGCCAGCCTCATCCACTTGTCCTCTCACTTCGCTGCGAGTCTCCCAGACTTTGGCGAGCCTCAACAACGGGATGCAGACAACCACTTCTAAGATGTCTGACATATCCAATACTGTTGCAGCACAGTCCTCTACCCCAGCAGCACCACAGGTCCCTCCGTCAGTAGAGGAAATATTGAAGAAGATTCTGGACAACCAGAATACTATTATGGATACTCTGGTGGCTCACGGGGGTGCTATTGAGGAGTTGACCAAGCACGTGAAGAAGATGAGGAAATCCCTCGCTTCAAAGAAAGAAGTGGAGATTTTGAGCAGGGACGTGAAGAAGATAGCAGCAACAGGTGATTTTCCTTTTGACCTAGTGATGGAGACAGATCCATCAGTACCAGCTGACCCAACAACACCATCAGTAGAGGCACCAGCTAGATAGTCTGATGAGCTAGATCTCACTGCCCCACTACTAAGGAGATGCTTCAGATGCTCACCAACCCTGTTATCCCTCAGCCCGGTGATGATGAGATACAGTTGGAGGAGACGGAGGGTGGTGATGCTGCCAGTCACCCTGAGACCACATAGGGAGTTTTCTTTACTCTCTATCCTCTTTTGTTTTAATTTTGCTAAGCATTGAGGACAATGCTTATTCTTATTCTGGGGGGTGGTCTATTTTGGTTCATTTTGGATGACTGTGATGACATTTGATTATATTTGGGCCAGTAATAACTTTAATACTCTTTTTCTTTTATATTTATTTTTATTTTCTCCCTCATTATGTATATATTCATCCCGCTTGTATATATTCTACTCCTCTCAGTTTGTATATTCATTTGCCTTACTTTCAGTATTTTATTTCATACCTTCTTCATTTTATTTCTTAATAGTATAGCTTCTTATTTACTTTATTAGCTTCTTTTTGATTTGTTAGCTTCTTTTTATGTTTTAGTGAACAATAAGTCTTTGGTTTTCTTAATGCTACGGTTCTTTCCAAAGGTGGGTCTTGTGTGAACCGGGTGGCTCTTCCCAACGATGGATGGCGTGACAACTTTCTTAAGGGATCGAGTCAGTTTTTGATGATTAGGTAGAAACAAGTAGTATTAATGAATAAATAAGGGTCAAGCATGCTTCACTTGGTATCAACACACTTAACTACGTGCTTATGGTTAAAAATAAGTTTTTGTAAAAAAAATAGCCCTAGTTAGTGACCTTGTGACTCTTGTGTTGACTTATGCAATCATCGGGTGGTTTAGTTGAACCATTAGCGATTTTCAATCTTGAATGTGGTTGTTGTGGGCCCTGGAATCTATTCTCTTTGACAATCCGATTGTGTAAGAGGTGAGGTATTTTGTTACAAGTCCAAGTACTCGTGCGAGAGGTCTAGAACTTGCTCTGAATATGTTTCTAGGCGAAATTCTAAGTTAGCCTGGCTTGAGAAGTGATTGTACGCTTTCCTTGATCCGTTTTGAAATCTTCCATGGCCCACCAATGATATCATACTTAGTAAACCCTTTTGAGCCTAAAGCCATTTTATTCGATAATCATATTACAAGCCTTTACCCGTTTTATAGTGACTCTCTCTTGGCACTCGAACTTTCTTTAGCACTCATGTGATTCAAATGACAAAAATATAAGTTTGGGGGAGAGACGAGGAGTTTAAAGATGGTCTCAAGGCACAAAAAAAAGAGAGAAAAGAAATGAAGAAGAGGAAAGGCAAAGAAAAAGAAAGGAAGAACTAAAGAAAAACACAAAAAGAAAGTGAATAATGTGAAAGGATTGAAAAGATGCAAAAGAAAACAAAAGTTCAAAGCATGGATGACAAAGAAGGAAAGTATTAATAGCATGACAAAGAAAGAGTGATGTAAGTCCCTCTAATCCCCCTAAGAGAAAAGAAAATGACTCAAAGAGTTGGCAAAGTAAGAGCCAAAAAGAGAATATGAAGTGCTAAAGGGAAGATGAACCAATTCCATTCCGATATTTCCCTCCTTAGTCCAAAAGCCTTCATTACATGCCGAAAAAACCTTACATGATTTCAAGCCGAGCGAGCTTACATTAGTGGTGATCTACATGAGGGGCAAGCATATGGTACTTAGAGCGGGCTTGTGACATTCTTTTGAGAGTGATGAGCGAATCTTTCTCGAGTCCTTGAATTGAATTCTTCATTCGTGAGTGAGATGAGCTTCTAGAGAGTATAGGAGGAGAAGTTTGGGATCCACAGTGACCTGCATGAAAGTGCGAGCTTCCTTGAAGAACAAAGTCAACCCTTGATGCTCAAGCGTCACATTAGAGCCATTTGTGCTTTAACATTCAATTCATAGGCTTGTTAATGATTCATGAGTGCGTGGATAATTGTTGGTCCCAATTGATTTGTGTTTGATTCAACTTAGGCCAGCTGAAATAGCCCTTTTCTAGTGGAGGTGGGAAATTGCCTTAATTTCTCGAGGACAAGCAAAAGCTTAAGTTTGGGGGAGTTGATAAGTAGGGATTTTAACCGCTTATTTTCTCCCTTTTACTTAAGTTTTAGCTCAAAATGATTAAAGGTATTCCCGAGAACTAATGAAATGTGCTTTCTAGCAGGAATATTGGAAAACGAGTCAAAGAGTGAAAATCAACTCAAAAAGGAGTAAAATTGGACAAGAACCAAAACAAGGCAAAAGGGCTACAATGTGGACCACACAATACTGTGTACGGCCACAAACTCTGAAGATGCACTGATAAGATTTCTTCACAAAGTGCGGACCGCACAATTATTGTGCTACCGCAAAAGACTAGATTCAGAGAGCTGAAGTTTGGAAACTTGAAGATGTGCGGACCGCACTATTATTGTGCGGCCGCAGGATGCCAAAATGCGGCCACACTCAAAAATGTGCGGTCCGCAGAATGAAACCCTGATCCAGTCCAAGAGCAAGAGTGCGGCCGCACTCAGAAATATGCGGTCCGCACAATTAGAGGAAGTGCGGCCGCATCTCACTTTTGTGCGACCGCAAAAATCCATACCCACCATTCAATCTCAAAGTGCAGACCACACACAGAATTGTGCGGCCGCACGACCTTCGCATGGGCAATTTTGTCAGATATTTGCAGCTGGGTATAAATAGATCTTTTTGTCCTTTTTAGGTTAAGTTTTGTGCACCTTAACACTTAGAGCCATTTTTATTTACTGTATTGGGCAACTTTATACTAGTTTAGCATTTAAACATTAGATTTTCTTTTTTTAATCAATTATTATACATTTTATCTTAGTTTCTTCTTTAATTTCTTCATTGTCCATGAGTAGATAAACCCTTGGCTAGGGTTGTGACCCAACCCTAGTATGGATACTTAATGGGTGATTGATTTAGGGCTTATTTGTGATTGGGTATATGAATTTTAGCCTAGTTCTTGCTTGAATTTGAGAATTGATGGTTGTAAACATTGATTCATGCCTAATTGACTTAGTCTATACTTGAGAAAGTGAGACTATGTCTAGGAAAACTTGGCTAAAAAGAAATTTGGGTGAACTCAAGAAATTGATAGCCCCAATTAAAGGGTCGAATATAGAGATAGTAAGACCTGACTTGAGCATTTATCACTTGTTTCGTAAGATACCCATTTGGACTTGAGAAAGCCGAATTGGGCAAAACCACTCAAACTACCAAGAGGTATAGAGTGAATAATTACGTATGATTGCTATATTGTATCCCGATCAACCAAACATGCCCTAAGCTATAAATCCGTTAGGTAACCAACTAGGCGGAAGTCGCAACCCTAGATCTTTTATAACTTGAAAAAATAACCAAAACCAAAAACACATTGTCTCTTAGGTTTACAATTACAAGCCTTAGCGTAAAAGAGGAAGTAGAAACAACAATTGAAAATGTGGAAGTGTAATCTTAGGTACGTCATACATTCACACTAGGTATATACCTAATCCTACATCAATCTCCCTGTGGAATCGACCCCGACTCGTGTTGGGTTTTTATTATTATATCTACTGCCTCGCAACCTAAATTAGTGGTGTGAGTTTGGAAAACATCAGAATTGTGCTTCATTCCCAAAGGTTGCCCATAGTGAGGGTTGGGTATTAAACCTCTACCATATTTTAATGTTAATAGACTCCGTAATATCATCCATCCTTCTAATACCCACACTACCTTTCTCTTTAGGCAGACAAAGGTTCTTCCAGGCACTCTAGTGATAGTTATTTTTTCCTTCGGAAGTTCCCCAAAAGAAGTTAGCAAAATATTTATCCATGAGTTTGGGCACACTTTTAGGGGGATTCAAGGCAGATAGAATATATATGGGGAGAGATTGTAAAACGTGTTTAATTAGGATCAGCTTGCCCCTATAGGAGAGCATTCTACCCTGCCAAGCATTGAGCCTCTTCACAATATTAGACAACATACCATCGAACAAAGTAGTATTTTTCCTTCCTTGATAAATAGGCACCTTAAATAGTTGAAAGGAAAACTTTTATCCATAAAACCTAAAACATTTCTGATCTTGTTAATCCTTCTAGCTGAGGTGTTAAGGACAGTGATGAAGAAGATTTTTGCATCATTAACTTTCTGGCCTGAAGCATTATCATGCCTTCTGATCATTATCTTAATAAGTTTAATGGACTTATTGTTCCCTCCACTAAAGATAACAATATCATCGGCATAAGATGAGTGGTTAATAATGAGGCCTCTGTAATCCATAGTGAGTGGAGTAAAATTGGTCATACCAATGAGACTGTTGAGAGATCTGGATAAACTTTCAGCTCCAATAATGAAAAATATGGGGATAAGGGATCCCCTTGTTTGAGACTTTGAGAAGAGGTGAAGAAGCCTTTTCTAGTACCATTAATAATGATAGAATACCAGACATCATCAACCAGTCTAAAGATTAGGTCAATCCATTCTGCATTGAAATCAAACTTCCTCATAATTGCCATAAGAAAGTCCATGACATTCTGTCGTAGACTTTTACCATATCAAGTTTCATAATGATGTTGTCACCAGTGTTAACCTGTTTAATATTCTAGACAATCTCTTGAGAAAGCAGAACATTTTCAGTAAACATTCTCCCTTTGATGAAGTCGCTTTGATTCTCGGATATTATCTTGTTAAGCAAGGAATTGAGCCTTTTAACAAGATCTTAGAAAACAATTTGCAAGAGAAGTTACTCAGACTAATTGGCCTGAGGTCAGAGAAAATCGCAGGAGATTCCACGTTTGGTATAAGAACCAAACAAGTATGTGAATAAAATTTGATAAGCCTTCTACCATTGAATAAATCCTAGACAAAGTCCTGCACATCATCTTTGATAATATTCCAATATTTGTGATAAAAAAATCCCATTGTAGCCATCTGGCCTCGCTGAGCTAAAAGAACTCATGCTAAACACAAATTCCTTGATTTCCTCATATTTAGGTATGGCACTGAGGTTGGCATTGTCCTCCTCAGTTATGCAGTTGGGGATGTAGTTAAGAATGTCATGATCTTTGAAATCATGATGCAAGTTGAAAAGGTGTTGTAAATGATGGACCGCAACTTTAGCAATGTTATCTTCCCCTTGGATCCAGTTGTCTCTATGATTCTTTATTCAATGAAGCTGAAGTTTCCTTCTTCTATCTCTGATCACACTATGAAAATAAGTGGTATTGTAATCACCTTCCTCAAACCATCTGATTTTAGCCTTCTATTTCAACAAGGTATCTTGCATTCCCATCCACCTGATATATTCAGCATGCCCTTTGTTCAGCTCTTCTCTGGATTGAGCATTGTTATTGAGAAGGTCAAGCTCCTCCAGTTCTTACATATTTTCCTAGATGTTGACTTGATCAAAAATATTACCAATGACTTCTTTAGACTAGTGAGTAAGCTTCCTACTTAAGAGCTTTAATTTCTGTTGTAGCCTCCACATAGGATTTCCAGTAATCTGAGTATGCCACACTTCATCTACCAACTGCAAAAAATTCTGGTTGATCCGTTCAGAAATCAAGGAATTTAAAATATTTGATCCAATTATGTTGGTTATTATAGCTTTTAACAAGAAGTGGTTGATGGTCGGAGCCAGTTCTAGCCAAATGCCTCACTATATTATGTTGAAACAGTTGAGACCATTGACCATTAATGAAGACCCTATCAAGTCTTTTCCAAATCCTTTTTCTAGGCTCTCAATTGTTATACCATGTGAACTTGGGCCAACATACCCCAATTCTACAACTTCACACGCAGCCATACAATTGTTGAAATTTAGACTTTTATACATTCTATGAGGTCTACCCCCTTTCTTCTTTTCAGGATCCAGAATAATATTAAAATCGCCATCGATGTACCATGGCCCGGTAATCTGTGCATTTTGCATAAATAACATTAAGAAAGAGATTGCAATTGGCATTGATATAATTAATCTGGATAGTGAACTAGTCTGATAGTTACCAGACCACATAAACCAAATTTGACCATTAGTGTTGGAGATACAATGTTGTAAGCCAAGATAATTCATGTACCTTTTAATTTTTTTTATGGTGATGAAGAGTTTAAGGATAGAAACAAGTTCCACATTGTTGATGGTCATAAGTTTTTTTAGCCTTTGAATGCCATTTTTAGAATCCACACCTCTGATATTCTAGAAATGATGTTAACTATGAAAAAAATCGGTGGGGGATTAGTTTTTGTTCCTTCTATCTCCTGGAAGGTTAGCCTTGACTTTTTTCTTCTTCCCATTTTTTTGTTTCTGTCCTTGCCAATTTTAACAGGAGAGAAGCCATCCTCGTTAGCTTGATTCTTTTGTTATGTTTGGAGTAAAGCTTTAGGAATGGTAACCGTAACTCTATTTGGAGATGTGACCTCAAAATATTACTTCGCTCCCTTCCTTTCCTGTTCTGCCTCTAGTTGCTTTTGTGCTGGATCCCAATTAAGATTAACCACCAAGTCAAGCCTTGGCATGGCCTTAACCTCAGATGGTATACTTGAGGACCTCTCTGAACTTACATGGGTCGTGTTACATTGCCTCTGCCCTCTACATTTGTCTCATTTTTATGGTTATTGGTAGAGTCTTGGACGACCTCATTAGAACTGTAGGCTGCATCCTTCTCTGGACACATACTTTCAATAGTATTTTTCTGCCGGCCATTATTATCTTTATCTTCATTGGAGTCATTCTTAAGGTTCCCTGCTTGTTTCTTTTCAATCTCTTGTTCACGATGTGGCTGGATAACCCTTGCCAAATTACTTTGTCCCTCTTTCTTTTTACTTGTTGGTTGCTGGATGATGGGTTTAAACACCACTATGGATTTTTTCGTAGGGAGCCTCTTTTTCTTACCTGCCTTCTTCTTTTTAGAAGTCTTTACATTGATGGTTTGATTTTGCTGCTGCACACTCTGTTCTTCATTGTTCAAGACAATTTGATTGTTGCTATTAGAATTGTGAGCACCTAATTTTTGATCATATTTGAATTTTTACCACTTTTTAGTATTTTAATAGTTTTTAAGTTTAATCTTAATATTTTAGTTTTATTTCACCTTTTTATAGGTTTATTTTAGATAAATTAAAAACAACAAAAATAGTCACAATTTTACATATTAATTGTGCTCGTTTTCAAAAGAAAGAAAAAGGTTCCAAAAATATTCTTTTAACGGGTCTACTCTATTTTTTTCAAGTTAAGAATTTTAATAAATGAATTTTGAGTAGTTAGCATTTTTTTTATCTTTCTATATTAATCAAGTAGGAGTAGTATTTTATTTTATTAACTAATAGAAAGAAAGAAAAGAAAATCAACAAAAAAGGAAACCAAACAAGAATTGCCACGTGTCAAAGATTTCCTCTTATCCTTAGTAACAAACTTTGGCACAATTCCTCACCTGCACATATACACTTACATATTTCTTGCTCTCCAATTCTCCCCCCTACCCCCCCTCCCCCCCACATCACTCGATACCGGACCATTTTCACTACATATAGAGAGCAAAACAACAAAGAAATGGAGAAAAAAATCAGAAACCTAGCATCTTTCTTCCACCTAAAATACACCATTCAACACCCAAACACACAACAGTAACTCCTCACCAAAACCTCACCTTCCTCACGTCATTTTCATCGCCAAAACAACCCCTTTTGCCCCAGCCAAAAACCAATCCAAAAGCAGCCATAAAAACTCATTAAAGCAACTCCAAAATGAGTTCTAAATAATCACCAAACTCCACCTGAAATCTGCCGCAAAACCCCTCAAAATTCAGCAATAAAACGGGCACCAAATAGCTGCATAAATACCCCCTTTTTCACCTTGAAGCAACCCCAAAACGTCATTAAAATCACCCCCTCAAAATCAGCTCCCTTCCACCTTAAAACAATCCCAAAAAAATGCAGCAAAATCAGCTGTGAAATCAGACGAAAAATGAGCGGAAAAGGGGAACTAAAATCCAGCCCCAAAGAGCAGCGAAATTAGCTGCCAAACTGCAGAAAAATTCAGCCAAAACCACCCCAAAAACCAGCTCCAAAACATCTCAAAACTAGCCCCAAACTCAACCAAGAATCACCTCTAAACTCCAGCAAAATTCAGCCATGAACTCCACAAAATTACAGCTGCAAAATAGTCCTAAAAGCCAGCCTTCCACCTCCAAACACCACCGCTAAAGTTGCTGGATCGGGGCTGTTTAGGTCAAAGTTGAGATCCATGTCGTGGTTCTCGGGTCGAGGTTTTATTCGCAATTTTGGTATTGCCATCGGATTTCATTTCTGCTAGCTGAACAACTATTTTGTTGAATAAGATCTTGCTCAAACAAAGGTCCATCCTCTACTCTACTGTTTCTATTAGGCCACGCACTTGCTCTTATTTGTCATGTACTGTGAGCAACTAATTCTTTTTATTATATTTAGATTTTTCACCATCTTGTAAATATTTGTTTTTGAGTTTAATCTACATATTTTTGCTTTTGTTTTACCTTTTATAGGTTTTATTTAAGAAAATTAAAAATGATAAAAAAGAGTAACATTTTTAGCATAAGTTTTATCTTCATTTACAAAGAAAGAATTTTTTTTCAAAAAAAGAGATATAGTTTTTCTTTAGTTTAGTGCAATTTTTAAGTTTAGAGACTTTCAACAAATACATTAAGTATGTAGTACTTTTACCTTTTTATTTTGATTTAGTAGGAATATTAATTTTACCTTTTATTCATTATCCATTTTAAAAGAAAAAACAAAACAAAAAAAAAGAATAAATCACTTTTAGGATATGCATTTAGTAACAAACTTTGTCTTACCCAAAAATTCCCTCCACTCACGTCACTCACATGCTTACACCACCACTCACTCTTTCTTGCTCTCCAATTCACACCCCAAAAACACTCCCATTCGGCTATATAAACACACACACACACACAACAGAGAGGAACAGAGTAGGGGACGGACAAAATTAGACCAAAAAGGCAGCAAGCTTTCTTCTTCTTCCACAGAATTTTACAAAACTTCATCTCCCTCACTTGGCTTCACTATAGAACTATTGTTCACTCCTAAAAATCAACCGTGAAATCCCAACTCAAAACCATCCAAAGCACCATCGTTTACAGCTGAAAAAACGCAGCAAATTAGCCATGAAAACAAAGCTGAATACTAACCAAAACTCACCCCAACATTGACCCCTCAACAACCATATAAGAGCTCCAAAAGACCAGCCATTTTCACCTCAAATTAGGCCTCAAAACGCCGCTGAAAAAGCTGCTAAAAATGCAGCAAAAACAGCACTAAACAGTCCCAAAATCAGCTTCAAATGCAGTCCATAACCACCCAAAAAACGATCTGAAAAACAAGCTGAAATTCCATGAAAATCAGCCCCAAAAACACTTTCTTCCTCTTCCAAACAACCATTAAAAGCGGCAAAACGCAGCTGCCAAGTTCACCCAAAAACAGTCCCTTGCTCATCGTCGAAACGCAGAACACCGGCGCATTCTTGATTATCGTCGGAAGTTGCTGTTCGAAGGGGTAAAGGTTCGAAGGTTCTGGCCTGGTTTCCAGTCGGGTCTGTTCGTGTTTAGCTTCGTAGGCCTAATTTTCTTTGTAAACCGGCAGGAGGCTCTTTGATAAATTGAAAGCTATAAAAGGTCCATTTTCTTTCACTTGCAACTTTATTTTTGTCTTCTCAACTTTGCTAGCTGGAGCAATGTCTTAGATATGTTTTGTTTTCTTTGGTGTTAATATATCTTCGTAATGACGTTGCTTGTTTCCTTGATATTTAATTATCCGTTTGTTTGGTGCTATATTGATGTGCAAGATCATTGGGTAAAAACGTGCAATGATAAGGTAAAAAGAGATGTAAATGGGTTTCAATTCTATTAGTCTTTGTTATTATATTCGTTGGATTCTTCTTCGCCGCTACATATTTAATCACTGATATTTCATGCTATATTTAGTTTTTAAAAAAAATTAATTTTGTTCGCAATAATCTCTTTATGTTCATTAGACTCTTAAATTAATTATTTGGAGTAATGACAAAATTTGCTGACTTGAGCCCTTTGACTCTTCAAATGACGAACCATTTGATTGTAAAAGGAAATATTTGGGCCATAAGGTTTGGGGTGAGAATTAACTTTGGGTCGCTCGTGTTGTTAGGGGGCATTTGTATCTATACTCAATTTTTGGGTCACCTTTTAACTTATACCCGCTTTAGAAAAAATAATTGCAAGCGTACCCACTTTTTGGATAACTTCAGACATACGGGCCTGGAGTAGCAAAAGTTTATGTCTGAAGTTTGAATTTCAAAATGTTTTGCCTGAAGTGTAGCTTTATCAAAGTAAAACTTTAGATATTTTTGCCTGAAGTTTGGCCTGACTTGCAAAGGCAATCACGCAAACTTCAGTTCATAGTGCAATGACAAACTTCAGTTC
Source organism: Nicotiana otophora (assembly GCA_000715115.1). Taxonomy (NCBI): domain Eukaryota; kingdom Viridiplantae; phylum Streptophyta; class Magnoliopsida; order Solanales; family Solanaceae; genus Nicotiana; species Nicotiana otophora. The sequence continues at coordinate 59,653 of AWOL01S0001681.1, forward strand.
AATAAAACAACAATATTTTTTGGCTGAAATTTTTGTTTTGTAATTGCTGAACTTCAGCATTCTAGGAGCTGAAGTTTGTTTTGTATTTGCTGAATTTCAGCATTCTAGGAGCTAAAATTTATTTTGTATTTGCTGAACTTTAACAGTCTAGGAGCTGGAGTTTTTGTTTATATTTGCTGAACTTCAGCATTCTTAGAGCTTAAATTCTGTTATGACTTTCTTTAAAATATAACTTAAGCCAAATCTAGTTTGTATTTCTAGGAGCATGCATTCTCGAAAATACGTTCTCTTGTTTCTGGCCATACATTAATTTCTTTTTCTCCTCATTATTCTTTTTTCAAACTGTTTAATATTTGCATCGTTATATAGAATCGGAAGTAGTGCAGTTGTAGAAGAACTAGAACTTTTGCAAGCTCTCTCTCTCTCTCTATATATATATATATATATCATTTTTTTGTGATATGAAACTGGTTGTCGCTTGTGAATGTGTAGTATAAGAATTAGCAGTTCATATGGAAAATCATGTCCGGAAAAGGAAAGGGGATAATTCCTTGATGTAGAAGGAAGATAAGAAAGAGGCATGAAATTGTTTAAAAAGTGGGTACAAATTAAAACTTTTTTAAAAAGTGAGTATAGGTTAAATGGGGGTGACCAAATAGGGCGCCCCGTGCAATGTTTACTGTTGTTAGATAGTTATTTGGGCCCAAATTAATAATCTTTTTAAGGAAGTCATCAAGCAATAGTTCAATGAGATTTTTACCTTCCTATACACTATTTGAAACTTTATTACCCTCCCTACTCAAGTTTCAATTTAATTACATATGCATATACAATTTATCAATTATACACATTTTAGGAATTAAATGTGTATCCCTTTATATTAGGAATTGAAGAAGGAATTAATTATTTCTCATCCTTATTCTCTTTTCCTCCCTCTCTCTCTCTCTCTCTCTCTCTCTCTCTCTCTCTCTCTCTCTCCTGTTCTCTGTTTTTCCGTCTCTCAATCTCTCATTCTCTGTTCTTTCTCCATTTTTTCTTCCTCTGATGTTCTCTATTTTTTATTCTTTCATGTTGTATATATTTTTAATGAAATTAATCGATGGATTTCAATTGTTTTACTATAGAGTTTTAACTTAGCAATTGCCTTTCATGTTGCACAATTGGTATTCAAATTGAAATTGTCAATCAATAAATTTTAAAGATGTTTGACTCTCTACCATTGACAACCATTAAAAAGCTTTGAAGTTTTGAATTCAAATTTGAGTTTTCAAAACCCATTATGTGTTTGGATTGGATGTTGTTGCAAATAATTGAGAATATTATTTAGAGTTTATATCTCAATTTTGAGGGTATTTGGTGAAGATTAGACTTGATTTTGGCTGAATTTCAGATTGTAACTCAAAGAAGAAGAAGAAGAAGAAGAAGAAAAAGAAGAAGAAGAAGAATAAAAAGAAGATATGGCATATAATATACTTACGAAATTATAGTATAATTATCTGCAAATTGTATTTTGTTGTAGTTATATATATTTTTTGATTTGAATGTTGTATGAAAGTTGAAAAATAGTTGTATAATGTATAAATCATTATACAAAATTTGCATTTAAGTTATCAATACTATCTTTTTACATAAAGTTGTTGATATGTATCAAAACTGTATTAAGAGAAAAGTTTTGATTGGAATTTTAGAGATGAAGAAGCACACACCACATACAAAATATATACAAATTAGATACAAAATATACAAAAGACATATTGTATAAAATTTTATGAAATTTGTATTTAAGTTGTATGATGTTATAGATGTATTTTAACTGGTAAAAATAATGTATGAAAGTTGTAGATAAATTGTAGATAAGCTGTAAATAAGTGTATACTATATAATAAGTTGTATGAAATTTATTTTTAGTATGCATGCAAGTTGTAGATAAGTTATAAATAAGTTGTATATTATATAATTAGTTGTATAAAATTTATTTTTAGTTTATATGTTATTGTAGATGTAACAAATTTATATCAAATTTGTACTAAATTTATTTTTAATTTATATGTTATTGTACCATACATTACGGTCATCATGTTATTGAACGTAAAATAGAAGATTTTAAGTTGCTATAAATTCAAAAATAAAAAGGCATCACTATTTGATGTACTGAAAATAGTGTCAGATAAAAAGAAAGATATTGATAATATAATTCTCTTTAGAATTTGGATTAATAGTATTTGGCTACTGACATAATGAATGTCAATGCCAGAGAGACTGAAAGTAAGGGAAAAGTCCAAAAGAAATTATATGAGGGAGACAGACAGAGTGTGTAGTAAAACATGTGAAAAGCACGCACTTTTGTGACCGGAGCAAGTTTCATATATTTTTGGACGAGTTTGTGTTTAGCTTAAAATGGGTAATCCATAATTGGAAGAAATCTTGTTGAAAGATAAGAGGAGAGAAAAAAGGAAAATGATGTAACTTAATCCCCTAATTTAATGCACTAATAATTGATTGTATATAAATTGTAAGCAAATTTTATTTAGAGAGGATAATTTTCAAAATTAGGACAATTTTGGTAATAAGATTTCATATAGTGTATAGGAAAGAAAAAATCTCTAGTTCAATTAAGCTAGCCCACCTTTCCATAACTAATTTACTACATTTCTTCCACAATAAATTCCATACTCCATGACTTTACAATAATCTCAAAGTTTAGGAAGAGCAATGAACACCGTTAGAGTGTTTTAGGCGTGCTTTTAATTAATCTATCGCGATTCTGTATGTTCGCGTGACATAATTGTGATTTTCAAAATTAAAACCGAAGTATGCGTTCGCATAACTTTGGGCAAAACAATCTTAATATTATTAAGTGTTATTAATTGTGTACACGTACGCGTGACATGATTTCGATACCTGAACAAAACGGATTCACACACGTGGTCCGTTTCAAAGATTAATTCTGTAATCCAATAATCAGTTAGTTAAAAGCGTTAAAAGGTAAAATGCACGTAGGTCCTAAAATACATAATAATCGAATTAATAAGCCGAGTGTATATTTTAAAGAAACCGTGCTAAAATCACAGAATTTGGGAATACCTAATACCTTCTCTCGAGTTAACAAAATTTCTTACCTGGTCTTCTGTATTCGCGGACCATAATTCGAAGTCAATTTCCTCTATTTGAAATTTTAAAATAAACTGGTGACTTGGTACACCATAATAATTATCCCAAGTAGCGATTCAAATTAAATAAATAATCTCATTTCGAATAATGTCACTTTAATTAAAAAAACTTTCCATTCCCCTGAAAAAAAGAGGTGTGACATATACTATTTGAGATGTCTCTATTAGAAGTGAGTATTTTATTATCATGCGATTGTTTAGTGATTCGATTACATTTGTTGAATTGTTGAGATCTTGTTTCTTTATTATTGTTTGAACTTTACTTAATGCGACTATGTATGGATAATGTTTTAACTGTTACGGTAAGTTATTCTCATGCTAAAAGGTCTACGGCAAAGTCATCATCTTAGCTCGAAGAGTAAGGATTTCTTCCTCTGCGTCTGCTGCTATTGATGTGTCTACTCCTATTAATTCTTTTGAGTAAGATTAGTAGGCGATAAGCTCACATCCGGCTCTTTGCTTCTCGCATCGACGAATTAGAAAAGACGTCAACCGGCAACATATACTATACAAAGGGAAAGGCGTCGGTACGGAGTCGCGTCAACTGTGGATATAGACTAGGCTATAAGGAACGGAGTCAACAACTATGGACCGAGACTACAATAAGGAACAAGGAAGCTTGACTGAGAAAAGAAGTCAATGAACGAAGCTGCTTCTCTAATGCCAGTTGAAAGTTCCGTGGACAACTGGCATACCTTGAATCTACCCTGCAATCCTTTTGCACTTCTCTTATCAAATTTCTAGTTAGAGAAAGAGCTAACCGCTGCCAAAATGTGTTGTTTGAACTATTGATTTACGTAATTGGAAATAACTAATTAGGTTTACGAAGAAACCTAGAAATCGATCACTGATCCAATTTGAGTACCTCTGCATGATAGACATCAACAGAAAACTGAAGAGTAACGGCGCATGTTCTGCTCCCAAAATACAGAGAGACTTGCGAAGGCAGATCCGGGTTGGTTGATCCGGAAAGGCATGGGAGAGGCAGGCAAAGTAAAATAATATACTGATGCTATTGATTATAGAATCTTATGAATCAAGCACGACACTCTTTAGATCATTCTGTAATATTTCAGTGGTTGTCGTAGGAAATGACGTCATAGCTCTTGCAAAAGTAATAACAATCAAAGCCGTAGGTGGGTATTCAAATAAAGGGGAGCACCTTGCTATCATGAAAACATGAATCAAAGCGGATACTGGAGCGTCAAAGGTCAAAAGCACCTGCGCGGATATTGGTTAGTCTAGAAAAGGATTTTTCCTCTCTAAAACCGTCGAAAAGGGTTCCGCCAGGATAGATTGCCAAAGAGGAGCAATCATCCACTTTGGGAGAATGAATCTGCCTCATAGGATGTCGCCTATCTTCCAACCAGGATTATGTGCGGATATCGCGAGAATTTGATTTTTTGCCTAATTGACATGCCAAAGGGAACTCATAGAATAGGTGTTTGGATTTTAACAATAATATTCTAATGTTAAGGGATTTGTGGCTAGTAAGGGTTCTGGCCGTTTCATTTTGAAGTGGAGAGTCGATTGTTTTGGCCAAAAATTAAAGAAGTTTTGAGTTTAAAATGTTTTTCCATGTCTTATTCGTTATCCTAGTCACATTAGTAAGCTTTAGGAATGAATTATTGATGTGCGAACATTAACTCCTTTTTTAATAAATAAATAAATAAATAAAATAAAATAAAATCATGTCAACAGAATCACATTACCTTTCCCATAACTCTTACACCTTCACAATAATCTCAAACTTAGGAAAGAGACAAATCATGAATGCGTTAGAATGCTTTAGGCACGTTCTTCACTCAATCAATTATCGTGATTATGTATACGTTTGCGTGACATAATTACGATTCCCAAAATTAAACCAAGGTTTGCGTTCGAGCAACTTTAGGTAAAATAATCTTAATATTAATAAAGTATTATCAATTGTGTACACGTACGCGTGACATAATTTGATGCACCAAACAAAAGGAGTACACGTACGCGTGACTCGTTTCAAGATAATTCCATAAAATGAATAATCAAATAATCAAATAATTAAAAGCGGTTTAAGGAAAAAGTGCATAAATATCCCTAGAACATAAAATATTCAGAATTAGTAAAGTCTGGTATAATTATTAAAGTAACCGTGCTAGAACCACGTAACTCGGGAGTGCCTCACACCTTCTCCCGGGTTAACAGAATTCCTTACCTGGTCTTCTGTATTCGCGGACCATAATTCAGAGTAAAACTTTTCCTTGAATTGAGATTTAAAATAAATGGTGACTTGGGACACCGTAATAAATTATTCCAAGTGACGACTCTTTAAACTATTAAATCAATAACTTTTCAATAATGTCACTTAAATTAGAAAAAACTCATTTTCCTCATAAAAAAGAGGTGTGATAGAAATTGTTTCACTGTTGTTGCTCTGGTTCGTCAAATTTTGTTCTGCATTTTTCTGTCCATTGTCTTCATTATTTTTTTGCTTGATCCCCTCTTCTTTCTTCTCAGCTTTTTCTTTTTCTTTTTCTATCTTATCCTTTCTCTGTTTTGCTTCTTCTTCTCTAGCCTCAGCTGCCTTCTTCCTTTCTAGAGCACGACAATTGATTATGTTGTGATCAAGTTTCTTGGAGAACCTACAATACTTAGGTATGCCCTCGTATTCCAACTTTTGTACAAATCCTGTCTGAGGTGAGTTATCATGAATGCAACCCACATAAACACTTTCAGGTTGAGGATTAAGCAAATGGATTTCAATTCTAACCTTAACCGTACTCGGACTCGGTCTAGTCCTTCCCCTGGTAGCCAGATCCATTTCTAGCGGGGTACCAATAGAGCTAACCACTTATTTTACATAATGCCAAGTGTGCATATGAAAAGGAAGACCAGGTAGCAGGACCCATACCAGAGCAATTGGCGTGTCTTCTTCAGGTTTAAAGTCCGGCGACCACTTCTGTAACCACATCTGCTGGCCCTCAATTTCAATAACTCTTCTATACCATATTGTGTTAAAATCTTCCTCGTTAGTGAAATCAAGGAAGACATTAAAGTTGTCGAAGACCCCAATTTTAGCCGATCCCTTGAGAGAAATCAGTTCCTTGAATTTTGACCAAATTCGATCGATTTGGGGTCTTGGACTTAGGAATCTGCCAACGATAGTGAATTTGCATTCAGCTGCCATAACACTATAGTAGTCAGATGCTTTAAAGAGCACCACCGGCATCCCGTTGTGGGTAGTGTGAGTAGCTATTACCGATTCCCATTCATGACAGCTAGCCGTCGAAGATGGGCTTGGAAGAGTGGTGACTTTGGTATCTTATGAAAGTTTCCCATCGATTCCTTCTAGAAGAGGTTTCGCCATGTGGTGGGTTGTCGTTTGCCAATCCAGACGCGCCGGAAAGACACGGTCCGGCGGGTCCATACGACAGAGCGTGAAGGAAACTCGCAAATGTTAACTACCCGTTGTGGGTTTTCTAGAGAGAGACAAATTTATCTGCTCTATTATTAAACTTGGCTTAGAAAACTGCCATAGAGGATTAATCGATGAGTTTCAAAGACTTATTTTTAGGAAAACTGAAAACACCATTTAACTCCATATATATTTAAAATATTTATTTTATTTATATACCTACTATATAAAATTTTATTTAATTTTTAAATCTTTAATATCATTATATGTCATTAAATAAATTCTACCTTTTAAGAGACTAGATTATCTCTCACAGGTTCTTTCAAGTATCTTCAGTCAATATTTTATTTGATAATAGTAGATTTCTCTCAAAATTATATTAAGCACCATTTACGAAAATATTCTCATATATCATGAATACTTGTTCTTTTACTGGTTTATTCTCTTCCTAAATCAGACAAACACTTCTTCCAAGTTTTTTCTCACAATCAATTAGTGGATGGTGGAGGAAAGAATGAAGATATAAATTGAATATTATCACATGACGGTTGCTTTCAGTTTTGCATTTGAGCAACTCAAACCGGTATTCTTCTCCTTCACTATGATGCATATTGGAATCTCTATGAACTCTCGATTCCTCCTTTACATAACTCAATGTAAAATCGAATGCTCATGTCGTTAATCACTTGAATTGGTGTACACACTTCCTTAACCTTGCACTTGGTATCAATCAAGTTTGAAGCGTGAATTCTCTATTATCATAGAACCTGACAATTATTATCATCGAGTTATACATTCACTGAAATTTTACACTATCACCATATATAACTTTAATCCAAAGAAATAATTTTTTGCATATGTATGTCAATCTTCTTATATTATTGCAATTTCTCTAATAAATAGTTAGCGCTCTTGATCAAAGATTTCACCCTTTTTCCTTTTAAACAAAGAGAGACATATCTTTGTACTTGAACCGTTCGGTAGATTGTTTTCTTTCACCGTATGCAATATAAAAATTTATTAAGAGCCATCTGAAGTAGAGGAGGACCCACATGGAGAGGAGGGGGTCACCGGCCCTCGGTAACTTTGGAAAATATTATCTATATATATATGTGTATATACCTTAAAAATAGGATATGTAGTTTTCTAGGACCCCTTAAGACACAAAAGCACTTCTGGGGCACTGGTAGAAGCCGACATTTTCATGCCAACTACCTGAGTTCGATTCTCAGCTACTACACATTGTTGCTTCCCATGTTTTTCAGTTGGACAATTTGATATGATAGCCCAATGACCCATATTTTAGTTGGAGAATATGATCAGCCCAAAGGCCCATATCCTTAGCTACTACCCTGCTCATTCCTTTTTTTTTTCTTAGTGGTGCCCCGCCATCTATAAATCTGAAGAAAAGAAAGATCAAATTAAAAGGAATTTTCAGAAACCACTAGAGTTTAGAGGCTATTTACGTAGCACGACTACAATTTCCATATTTACTATCTATAGCAAAACTTATGTTGTTGTATCAATGAATACAGTTTTGGTGTATTCCGATGTATTCAATTTACTATATTTAATTCGATTGTATTAAAAAAAATTTAGAAAGTACAACAGTATTTGATTGTATCCAATTCACTGTATTCATTTGTAACTATTTTTACGCTGTATTTAATTCACTATATTCGATTCGGCTGTATTCAAACAATAAAAAATTTAAAAAATACAGGCGAAAATAGAAAAGAGTCACCTTTGAAATACAAAAATATATGCAAAAACACAATGAACACACTCAAACCCGGCTAGATCGGAGAAATACAAGAAATAAAATATACTCAGATCTGAGAAATACACTAAGATCTGAGAAAATACATTCGGATCTGAAAAAATCTGGTCTGTTGGCCATGGATTCCGATCAGAGATGACGACTGCGGTAGAGATAATGACGAAGCTGATCTGGAACTCGAATTTTCCGGCGGGTTTCATTAACAAAGGCAGCGAGCAATTGGTCTTCATTGGCGTGAGAAATATACAGCGATTGGGTAGCTTCTTACGGTGACCAATGGCGTAATATCCGCCATATTGCTAGTAGTCAAATCTTCTCCACTGAAGATAAAGACTAATGGAAGCTTTTTCTATTTGCCTTATGGAATAACCCGGTAAACACTAAGAATCACTGATTGTATTACTCAATCCAATCCACAATTACAACAACCCAAATAGAGATAAAACAATACTAAGCTAGACTTAACAGAGAAAGGGATGGGGAGAGAAATTACAGAGCAAAGGGGATGAGAAGAGAATTTGCAGAGCAGAAGGGGATGGCAAAGAGATACTTAATGCACCAGAAACTTCCTTCTTCGCTACACTTATTCTTCTTATATTTATACTAACAACTAATAGAAACTCCAACCCCTCCTTCACGTAATCAACGCGAAGCTCTCATAACGAAATCTGTTAGCCTTGTTGAAGGCTTCTTCACGTGCTTACTTCTTCTCACGGTCTCACTCTCCTGCCGAGTACTTGAGTCTACGTAAGCAACTGAGGTGTTTTCCATGTCAGCTTGGTGGGTCACAACAATACCTTCTCCCTGAAAATGAACCTTGTCCTCTAGGTTCAGAGATGGTTCAGGCATACTATCAGCAACATCAGAGAGGTGCAAGGGAGTGATTTGTTGAGCTGGTTCTCCTACACAACGCTTAAGCATAGAAATGTGAAACATTGGATGGATTCGAGCAGCGTCTGGCAACTCCAGTTTGTAAGCTACTTTCCCAATGCGCTTAAGGATCTTAAAGGGCCCAAAGTAGCGTCTTCCGAGCTTGGAGTACTGATGGAGGCGTATAGAATTCTGGCGATAGGTCTTTAGCTTCACATAAACCCACTCTCCAACTTCATAAACCAGTTCTCTTCGGTTTTTGTCAGCCCAACTCTTCATCCTATTCTATGCTCGGACCAAATTGGCCTTTAGAATTGACAAAATCTCATCTCTATCCACTAAATAAGCATCGACCACATCATTGGAGCTGCTGCCTAAAGTATATCTCGCCACTGTGGGAGGATCTCTCCTATATAAAGCCCGGAATGGAGTCATGCCTGCTGATGCTTGATAGGACATGTTGTACCAGAACTCCGCCCAAGGTAACATAGTCACCCATTTGTTGGGAGCATCAGCGACGAAGTAATGCAGGTACTGCTCTACACAGTTGTTTAGAGACTCAGATTGACCATCAGATTGGGGATGGTATGCAGTACTCATTGCCAAGGTTGTGCCTTGGAGACGATTCAGCTCTTGCCAAAATCTATGTAGGAAATGAGGATCTCTGTCAGAACAATAGACCTTGGGGTCCATGGAGTCGAACAATTCCAATCAAAAATGCCTCTGCCACTGAATTAGCAGTGAAGGAAGATGGCAGGGCAATAAAATGCTCGTACTTGGACAAGCGATCCACAACCGTCATGATAGTTGACTTACCCTTGGAACTGGGTAAACATGTAATGATGTACACCGAAATGTCCTCAAACACCAAGGAAGGAATAGGCAGCGGCTGGAGCAGGTCTGCGGGCAACTGATGTGAGTCTTTAATATGCTGACAAACTTGGCAGGCAGCCACAAAGCATTGAACATCTTTCTTCATACCTTTCCAAAAGAAATTGAAAGCAATTCTATGGTAAGTACGCGCAACACCCGCATGTCTACCCACTACGGTGTCATGGAATTCATGGAGTAATGTCTGCCGCAAAGGAGAATCAGCAGGAATTACCAACCGACCCCAAAAAAATAACAGTCCATTCTTATAGGTATGACCTCACTCTTCGTTGGTCTGATCCTGAATGGATTGCTGGAGAGCTACTAGCTCAGGATGGTTCTGATTAAGTATCTTCAGTTCGCACTCAAGATCATACCCTCGTACAGTGATCGAAAGAAATATAGCCTCAGTTGTTCGAGATAGAGCATCAGCAGCTTGGTTAAATTTACATGGGCGGTATATGATCTGGAAGTCAAAGCCCACTAATTTGCTTAACAACTTTTGCTGCTCCGGAGTCTGAATTGTTTGGTTAGTCAGGTTCTTGAGTGACTGTTGATCCGTATATATAGTGAACTTCCTGCCCAACAAGTATTGTCACCAATTGCTGACTGCTTGTGTGATTGAGAACATCTCCCTATGGTAGGTAGAGGCACCCTATTGCTCAGTTTCTGACTAAAGTAGGCTATTGGATGACCTCGTTGTGAAAGTACTGCCCCTATACCCTGCCCCGATGCATCCATTTCTAGTTGGAATTCTTGATTAAAGTCAGGCAAGGCGAGAACCGGAGTTGTACTGAGTTTGCTTTTGAGGGTGTCAAAAGCAGCTTGTGTAGTAGAAGTCCAAGAAAAAGCGTCTTTGCGCAAAAGGTCTGTGAGAGGACCGCGATTGCCACATAGTGATGGATGAACCGTCTATAATACCCGGCGAGCCCAAGAAAGTTGTGCATCTCCTTCATATTTTTAGGCGCAGGCCACTGTTGAATAGAGGTAATTTTGGCTGGATCCACGCTAAGCCCTCGGTCAGAAATCACATGGCCTAAGTAGTCGACTGACATTTTGCCAAATAGGAACTTACTCCGTTTGGCCACCAATTTATGTTGTCGCAATAGGCTAACACTGCCTTCAGATGCGTCAAATGCTCCTCCCAAGTTGGGCTGTAGACCAGTATATCATCAAAAACTACTAGGACAAAGAGACGGAGATATGGCCGAAACACCTCGTTCATGGTTGCCTGAAACGTGGATGGGGCATTGGATAACCCAAATGGCATTACCAGAAATTCGTAATGCCCTTCATGTGTTCGGAATGTTGTCTTGGCCACATCTTCGAGCCGCACTCGAATCTGATGGAAGCCCGCTAGCAGGTCAAGCTTAGAGAAGTACATAGCCCTGTGAAGCTCATCGAACAACTCATCGATTGTAGGGATTGGAAACATGCTCTGTAGTCCACGCAGAACCTCCACGTTCCATCTTTTTTGCGAACCAACAACACAGGTGATGAAAAAGGACTGGTGCTAGCCCGAATTACACCTTCCTGAAGCATTTCAGCAACCAACTGCTCCATTACTTGCTTATGGAAGTATGGATATCGATATGGCTTAACGTTAATTGGTCCTGATCCTGCGGTCAAATGTATAACATGATCTTGGGATCGAGTTGGCGGTAATCCGTGTGGCTTCTGAAACACATCCTCAAATGAATCAAGAAGAGTTAGCAGGGCTGGATCCACATGCTTCTCTTGAACTAGTTCGGAAGGAACTATCTGTAGGCAATAGAAGGACGATATGGCATCTATAGTATTGCAGCGACGAAGACTGTGCAATTGGATTGGTTGTGCGCTGGGAGGTGCTAATCCATTCCAAATATTAGTAGCCCCCTGATGGCTAAATTCAAATGTTCGTTCAGCATAGTCTGTGATTATCCGCCCTAAAGTTGAAAGCCATGCCGCTCCGAGCACAGCATCTGCCCCATGTAAGGCTAATACATATAAATCGAGAGTAAGCTTACACCTCTGGATTGCAAGCGGTACCTGACGCACTACGCTGTCACATCGAAGACGTTGTCCGCTTCCCACTACAACTGAAAAGCTAGGGATAGACTCAAATGATAGTTGTAAGAAATTGGCCACTCTAGCTTGGACAAAATTATGGTCACTGCCCCATCTACCAACACTTGAACTGTAGACCCATTTATATGCCCTTGGAATCGGAGTGTAGACGATGAGTGCCCTCCGGCCAATGCATGATAAGAGATGGCAGAGTGTTCCTGCACCTCCAGACACTGTATTTCTTCGGCCAAGATATCATCGGAGACAAATGGCTCCGGTAAGGTCGGATCAACATCGGAACCGTCAGTGAGGAGTAGCAACCGTGGTGGTGTCATTTGTGACCAGAGGTATACTTTTCCTCGCAATAATAGTAGAGGCCACGCTCCCGCCGACTCTGAAGCTCGGCATGAGTGAGACATTTCAACGATGGTCTGTTCGTTGTGTGGGCGGCTGAAGTAGGGTATAATGACGAGGAATTGGGATTAGGTAAAAGAGGAGGACCCTTATTAGCCAATATGGGCCGGGTCAGACCCTTTTCAACCAGGATACGCCTTTCGTGGATATGGGCCTGGTTCAGTGCCTCCTCAAAAGTTTTGGGCTCATGACTCAACACCGAATTTTTAATGTCATCTCTAAGCCCAGAGATAAAGAGCCTCAACATAAGCCTATCTGAGATGTCATCTGTCTCATTAGCAATAGCCTCAAATCGTCCCTGTAGCTCTGAGACGGTGGTAACTTGTCGGAGCTTGGCTAGCCGTCCCTCTGCTGACTCAGCGAAGTGTGGCCAGTCGACTAATTGTTTGTTTCGAAACAACCACCGGTACCATTCCAACGCCTCGCCGTCGAGGTAGAATGAGGCCACGGTCAATTGCTCATCATCTTCGATATTGTAAAAATCAAAATAACGCTCTGCTTGGAATATCCAGGCCTCTGGGTTCTCACCATGAAACCTTCCACTCTCCACCGATGCACGCTTGTGCCTGAAAGTTTCTGGTACCGGTCCTTGGCGAACAACGTCCAGTGCTTGTTCACGTCGATTAATCCCTGCCGTGCTTTGGTTGCGACCATGTCCATCATGATGTCACGCATCTCTGAAAGTTGTTTAGTGAATGAATCCTTTACCTCCTGAATCGAACCCCGAATTGAGTCATCAATGAACGCCTTGAGTATTTGTTGGTCCTCCATTAGAGACCTTGGATGAAAGCACCAATGGAATAATCCGGTAAACACTAAGTTACACTGATTGTATTACTCAATCCAATCCGCAATTACAACAACCCAAATAGAGATAAAACAGTACTAAGCTAGACTTAACAGAGATAGGGATGAGGAGAGAAATTACAGAGCAAAGGGGATGAGAAGAGAATTTGCAGAGCAGAAGGGGATGGGAAAAAGGTACTTAATGCACCAGAAAATTCCTTCTTCGCTACACTTATTCTTCCTATATTTATACTAACAACTAATAGAAACTCCAACCCCTCCTTCACGTAATCAGCGCGCAGCTCCCACAACGAAATCTGTTAGCCTTGTTGAAGGCTTCTTCACGTGCTTATTTCTTCTCACGGTCTCACTCTCCTGCTAAGTACTTGAGTCTACGTAAGCAGTTGAGGTGTTTTCCATGTCAGCTTGGTGGGTCACAACACCCTATTAAGAGGAGATGTCGATAAAGAACAAATGGGAGGTAAGTCAGCCTTAGCTATTCCTCCGTTGTCCGTAGAAACCATTACGTGGTTAAAAAATTAGTCTGGATCCAGAGAAATGAGGGAGAAGAAGGAAATACAGGGAAAAGAGATGGTTGAGGGAAAAGTTGGAGGATTAGTTGTATATATTTGTATTTTGCTATAAAATATAAAAACTAGTTATAAATAATAATATTTTTAAAGTGTTTTCGTTTATAATAAATATGGTGCATTGTATAGTTATAGCATGTAAAGTTTTCAAATTAATTAGTGCTAATAAAAAAGCCCAAAACTAATCCATGGTATGGTTAAACATGTAAACTGAGAGTTGGAAATAGAACACCTCATTACTTAAAAAAGGGAAAAGAAATACTCTCCCTATTTTTATTTACCTTCCCCATTTAGCTAGGACCATCTGAAAAAAGTTAACAAACTAAAAACAAGAAACACAAAAACTCAGTGACGAAAGGAAAAGGCAGTTGTCTAACTAGTGAATTGCCAAGTAAATATGAAAACAAATGTCAACTTGTCCTTAACATAAGCAACTTGTTCATGAACCTCGAAATCTTTTAGGAAATGGCGCCAGCATTTGTTCCCAGTATCTGAGCAACAGTTGCATTCTCTTCTGCTTTCCAATTCATTGCGGACTTCCTGTATATGCAAAATAAATAATTAAGCAAATGTATTAATTTAAAAACAAGAAATACATACATAGATATGCTTGAGAACATTACATGTGCCAGTGCATCAAAACCATAGGGTACCAATAGAGTTAATGTCTCTGGATGAGACATCCAAAATAAGCTATCAATTATATATTTCATCAAATATTCATCTGGAAATAATTTGAGCCTCATGTCTAGCTCTAAGTGTTTGATATGCTGTAGCGGCTGTGTTGGAGCTTGCCCAATTAGTTTGCTCCATAAATGTCCACGTAATTTGCCCACAAAAAACTCTGTCTTCCTCATTCAATGCAATGCAAAACAATTATTAGATGACTCGTTAGAATACATAGTATATCACGAAAAATAAAATAAGATGATCATATGTTAAGAGAGTGTTCAATTGGTCATGTACCTCTTCACGAATGCACAAGGACAAGGTAATGCTGTTGCTAAAATTCTTAAGATGACTTCTCAATTTAAGGAACCAAGCTCTATTGATCTTCTCCATATTATATACCAATATAATCCTTGTCTTCAAGAACTTTGGAGTATCATTTGGAGCTAAAAATGGTTTAAATGTTGTACCTATATATTCGAAATAACATAAATTGGGAGCAGAAACTACACCAGTTCTTGAATATTCATACATCCGTGTGAAGAACAAGATCAAAGTTCTGAGAGATGGACTCGAAATTTTGACAGGCTTCCATGTTTCACAAGGACCTAGTAACAACGTTTCAAGATGAGGAAAATCTGAACAGAATTTTTTATGATCAAGACCAATAGGAAATTTCAAACAATCCAAGTGAAATTCCTGCAACATTCTACAAGCGCGAATATCCATGTTAACTGCAACTTGCTCGAGACTACTGTAAACAAAATGGAACACTTGTAAATTTGGTGCAATAACTTGTATGTTGGTAATAGAATGATAAGTATTTAGCTTCACATAAAGCTTCTTCAAACTGTCTAATTTAGGTAGTACGATAAAACTTAGCAAGTTGCAGTTCACTAAACTCAATTCTCTAATATAAGGGCACTTACTAATAAACTTGGATAGAGTTTCTCTAGATAACTTTACACCATCCAATTTCAACTCTTGCAAAGAATCAAATTTTTCTTTACCATTGAAAATTTGTTCATTAAGGGCGCAACATGTTAGGTGAAGAACAGTAAGGCATGTGGACTGAAAAATACACGGCAATGAGAAGTACAAACCATTCCCAAATCTCAAATACACCTCATGGAAATTATTTTCGTCGATCAATTTCAATATATTGTAGATATTCTCAGGATGATTAAATTGAAGACGCAGGATCCGTTTCTCAGCTTTACTTAACCTAATTTTACAAGTCTCAAGAGAAGAACGGATCAAGTCCAAGAAGTTGTTATGTGATTTTTGTACGTTGGAAAGGGCTGTACTTGGAAGATTTTCAAAGAAAAGAGATTCGTCAAAGTCGAAAGCAAAGTAGGACGGTGTGTTACGATGCCAATTCTTGGAAACAACGCAAACATGAACTAGGTCTTGACATTTAAGGTAGGAAAAAATCGAACGGAGAAGATGATCCGGCAATTGTAACGTTGGGTCCTCGGAATCATTACTAAGAGGAATTGTTGGTTTTTTGACGAGCTCTTCAACTGTTTGAGACAAGCGGCTTAGCTCAGCCATGGCCGTGTGGGAACTGAAACTACATAAAACCCTAAAATAATTAAGCCCCTCTCACTTTTATGGAACTAGTAGTCGTACCCGCGATGCGCGGTTAATATTAATTTAATTAAATTGTGATTGGACTTGTTTGAACCTACTAGTCTTAGGATACGCGCTTTGTGCGTGTACCAATATCATGAGTATATAATTTTTTTAAAAATAGGTAACTTAAATTAAATAATCTTTTTGATGTTATTGAACAAAAATTAACGAAAAAGATCTAAGCTCCTAAAAAATATAAATATTAGTCTCATTTAGCTTGTTCAATAAATAAAGAAATTATGTCTTATATATGTGTTATTGTCATTTCTTAGAACATATGTGGATATCTTATGAACATCCTTGTTATTTTGTTACCTAATACGAAAAACAAATAACAAGTTAAATATAACATAATATTTTGCTCTATTTTTTATTGTTTTAAATGTCAATGCTTTTCTCGTGAAAATAAATTTATGTACCTTAAAAGTTTTATTTAAAAAATAATTTTATTTATATGATGATTTAAAAAAAATGATTATTTTGCTAATTACTCCCTCCTTTATAGTGTATGTGAATCTTTTCGTGTAACGACATGACTTGTTATTTTAAGAATTAACATTTAGTTCTGTTACTTAAGGTCTCGAGCAGCTTCGTAATATGTATTATGACGCGCGAGTGTGGTCGAGTTTGATTTTCGGAAGATTCGAAAATAAATTGAAAGAACAATTCTTATTTAGAAGCTTAAATGGAAAGAGTTGACCGGAGAGTTGACTTTTGAGCAAACGGCCCCGAAATGGAATTTTGATGATGTTAATAGTTTCGTATAGTGATTTAGGACTTAGGAGTATGTCCGAATTTGGATTTAAAAGTCCGTAGGATAATTCGACGCATTTTGGCGAAAGTTAGAAAATAGACTATTTTCGGAAAGTTTGATCGAAGGTTAAATTTTTGATAACGAGTTCGGAATCCGATTATGGAAATTGGAATAGGTCCGTTATGTCATTTATGACTTGTGTACAAAATTTGAGGTCAGTCGGGCTTGTTTCGATAGGTTTCGGTATCGAATGTAGAAGTTGGAAATTTCATAATAGACTAAAGTTTCAAGTGAGTTCGCACAAGACCTAATTTCCAATGAGAATAACTCTCAAGATACGAAGTTTTATATGATGTATTACCTATCAAATGAAAGATCTTTGAGTATAGTTTCTAACGCTTCAAACCGTTCGTCATTTGGACATTCCTACAAGATGTTATGACCAAATTATCAAAGGCTGGAAAATTGCGATTTTGCGACCAATTCTGCGATCGCGAAGCTGCTTCTGCGATCCCAAACTGGTTGCAGAATGGACCAGAACGACCTAGTTCTGGGCACCGAATTTTGCGACCATTGTGCGGCCTGCATACCCATTCTGTGGTGCATTATACGACCGCAGACCTGCTTTCGGAGGGTTAATCTTTCTATTTTCATAATCCGACTCTATTTTAATAAATAGCCTTTGGGGCTTATTTTGGGGTATTTTTCTGAGGGTTTTAGAGAGATGTAGGAGCATTTTAGAGAGAGAAGGAGGAAACCTAGCATTCTAATCATCCAATCTTCAAGAATCAAGGAAGCTAATCACAAGATCTTCATCTAAGAGATAAGATTCAACCCCTAGTCTTTAAATTTCGAGTTTGGGGTAAAAGATTGATGATTGGGAGTATGATTCTTGGGTGTAAAAGTATTATGTATATATGCTTGTACCAATAAGATTTGTGGGAAGATTGTTGAGATCAAATAAGTAAAGATTGGATTGTGGAATGAAGAAAATCTTGTAGAAGGATCTTGTAACCAAATTTGCACACCTAGTGTTTGATAAAATGCTCAAATGAGCTGAAACCATGAAAATCTTCCTGATTATGGTTCACTTTTGTTATGTTTCTAAATAGATTGAAGTTGCTAGGATTTACGGAACCTCGTAGTAATGTAAAGAAGGCTCAAGAAAGATTGGAGCCGTCCGATGTCAATTCATGGGAGAAAGCTATTTTGGAATATCGGCCTAAGTTCAAAAATTGGGGGAACTACCCCTTAGGCATCGAGTCTTATGTGCCATTTTTAAAATGTGAAAAATCGTGTACGCGAGATGATGAGTACGTACTCTGGCTTATATGTGAAAATTTTACTGAGTTAAAGTCTTGAGCATATTGTGTAGTAAATTGGATAATTGTTGACATTTATTTAATCATCTATTTTCCATAACTCAATTCGTATTTATTGAATTTATTTTTATATGACGATTTGATGTGAATGTTACTTGTATATTTATGTAAATTTTGTGAGTTTGATGGTTTGATATTTCTTGGAATTTAATTTCATTATAGATTTTTCCTCTGCAAATAATAAATTAAATGAGCTTAAGAAGAGGTGTTTATATAATTATTGAGAATTTGGATTAATGAAGGCGTTGTCCTATGCTGAGTAATTTCTATCTCTGTTGATTGTTTTTGAGGTCTTATATACATTGTGTGGAGCCTTCGGCTATTTGTTATGAAATTAATTGATTTGTTATATCTTTGGAATTGGTTGTGGCCATTGGCCAAATTGTATTATGAATTGATTTTGTTATGTTGTCGTGATAATATTCTGTGTAAATTGTTGAGTTATTATTTTGAGAATATAAGGGTGGCATTTCACTGTTGATATTATGTGGGTATAAGGGTGGCATTTCACTGTTGTTATGTGTGTTGGGTTATTATCTGGGCGGAGCGATAAGGGTGGCTATAGGAGAGATAAGGGTGGTTATATGAGCGATAAGGGCGGCTATTGATATTGTCAGGGCGGAGGGATAAGAGAGGCTATTATAGGAGTGATAAGGGTGGATATAGGAGAGATAAGGGTGACTATTGTCAGGGATGATATGTGATGATGTGGAGTGATGCATTGGTGATTTTATTTGATGTTGTGATTTTTTTTGTATTTATTTTTATACCTTGTGCAATTTGTCTTGTTATTGGTAAATTGATAATAGTCTAATTTATGTTAAAATTGGGAGCCTGTGGCTATTGCCAGGCGGTTGTGATAAAAACAATGTGGGCACGAGGTTCTATGAGTAAATAATGATGATTTTAGCACGTGAATTGTCCGTGCAGTTGAAATATGAAACGCGGGCACGAAGTGCCGGGGAAACTATGATGGCTTTATTATTGGCACGTGAACTGTCCATGCAGATGTGATATGACAAATGGACTCGAGGTGCCGGAGAAATATGATGATTTAATTATGGGCACGAAGTGCCATGAAAATATGAAAGTGGGTTGAGACCCATGTTTATGAAAAATATAAAAAGGGTTGAGACCCGTATTTTTATGATTATGAAATGAGGTGTCACATGGTGACTTTTAATTGAAAGAATTATATTCAAAATATTTATTTGGAACGATTTTTATTCAAAAGTAGTATTTGAAGGAATTGTATGTGAAAGATATTTATTTGAGAAAATTATATTTGAAAAAGATTTATTGAAAGAATTATATTTGAAAGATATTTATTTGAGGAAATTATAGTTGAAAGAGAGTTATTTGGAAGAATTATATGTGAAAGATATTTATTTGAAGAACTTGATTTAATTGAGTGTACTTGTATTTATTATTTGTTGAGCAATATTAATAGTGTTCTTGTTGCCATGCCGGGCATATCACTGGTTGATTTATGTTGCCCTTATTGTTATTTATTTTCTATTATTTTGTATACTATATTGCACAGGCTATTAGACTAGTGAGTGTCTTGACTGTACCTCGTCTGTACTTCACTGAGGTTAGTCTTGATACTTACTGGGTACCGACTGTGGTGTACTCATACTACACTTCTGCATATTTTTGTGCAGAGCCATGTATTGGAGATATCGGACTTGAACGGAGTGGGATCGCAAGGATTCAAGGTAGAGCTTCTTGGTCGTCGCAATTCCTTGGAGTCTTTCCCTTTTATTGTACTATTATTTATTATTCAAACAGTATTGAGTATTCGATACTCAAGATCATTTCATATATTCAGTTAGAGTTCGTGACTCATTATTACTAGTCTTGGGAGGTTGTTATATTTGTAATTATTTCCGCTGTTGGTAAAAAAATATATATATGGCTTGAATTGTTATAAGACCAGCTTACCTAGTCTTAGAGACTAAGTGCCATCACAACGCCTGTGGTGGGATTTTGGGTCGTGACAAGTTGGTATCAGAGCTCTAGGGTCATAGGTTCTACGAGTCACGAACGAGTCTAGTAGAGTCTTGCGGATCGGTACGGAGATGTTTGTACTTATCTTCGAGAGGCTACAGAACTGTTAGGAAATTTCCACTTCTTTCATTCTTTCGTGCGGAATTTGTTGAATTTGGAATTTGAGCCTTTGCATCTCTATTCTCTCACATATGGTGAGGACACGTGCTACCGGGTCAGCTGAGCAGGCACCTGTATATACCGCTAGGGCCGCAAGAGGCCGGGGCCGAGGTAGAGGCCGAAGAAGGACACGTGTCATAGCTAGAACATCGGTTAGAGGAGCAGTTGAGGAGCCGCCAGTAGCTCCAGCTGGGGGATAGGTACCCGAAGCACCTGTTGTTACCCCTGGGCTTCAGGAGATTTTAGTACAGTTCCTGAGTATGTTTGGTGCATTAACTCAGGCGGGATTGATCTCTGTTGCACCAAATATTTCGCATAGTGGGGGAGTAGCTCAGACTCCTACCACAATTCATGAGCAGCTGGTTCACGTTGGTCTAGTTTCGGGTGTAGTACCGGTATAACCTGTTATTCCGGTTCGACCTGAGGTCAGGCCAGAGGCATCAGAAGAAGAACAAAAGAGACTTGAGAGGTTTAAGAGGTATAGTCCACCTACTTTCAGTGGCAGCAGCTAGAGAGGATGGCCAAGAATTTCTAGAAAATTGTCATTGTATTCTCCACACCATGGGTATTGTGGAAGTGAGCGGAGTTGCCTTTACTACATTTCAACTGTCAGGCGCAGCGTATCAGTGGTGGAAAATCTATGAGGAAAGTAGACTAGCCGATGCAACACCACCAACTTGGGCTCAATTTTTGGAAATGTTCTTGAAAGAGTTTGTTCCCCAGACTCTTCGAGATGCGTGGCGCACAGAGTTTGAACGGTTGCATCAGGGCACTATGACAGTGTCAGAATATGCTATCAAGTTTTGTAAGTTAGCCCGTCATGCATCTATCTTGGTTCCTACAGTCAAAAAACGGGTCCGCAGATTCATTGAGGGGCTCGATTATGATATTAAAATATGCATGGCTCGAGAGTTGCAAACTGATACTCCATTTCAACAAGTAGTGGAGATTGCGAGGAAGATTGAAGGTGCTCTAGGCGAGGAAAGAGAGTCTAAGGAAGGTAAAAGGTCTCGAAGCTCTAGAGGGTTCAGTGGATTTTACTCTTCAGCTAGGACCTATTATAACGGAGGCTCGAACAGTCGGCCAGCTCAGTCCGCACTTCAGATTACTCGGAGTGCTCCAGTAAGTTTTTACAATGCTCCACCGGTACAAGATTCCTATAATGGTTATTCCAGTTATCCGGTACAGACTCAGTATGAGCAACCGCGACCTCAGAGGGGCTGTTATGAGTGTGGTGACACTAGGCACATTATGAGAGATTGTCCCAGACTTGGGAGGGGTGGATTTTATCAGAACACTCAGACTATGGGCCCTAGTGTAGTTACTACCCCACGTGCACAACTAGTTAGGGGTGGAGGACAGCTGAGTAGAGGGCACCTAAGAGATGGAGTGTCACGACCTAAATTACCCCTCTGTAAGGGGTCGTAATTGCACCTAGTCTTTACGACTAGGTAAGCCTAATATTGCGAAAAATATAAAGAAAACACAATAGTTTTTAAAGATAAAAAACGTATTATAAATAGCCAAGAGTAGCACCACTCGGCATATACAAAATAGTTTTTCAAGACCCGAAATATCACTAAGTCACAAGCTGCTATAATCTATGTAGCTCTATGCAAAAGTTTGAAGATAATAAGGGAAGTCTCTAGACGAGGGAGTAGAAGGGGACTCCCAAGATTTGCGGACGCAAGAAGAAGTATCTTGAAGTCTCCTAGAATCAGCAGCACGCACTAACCCCAAGGCTGATAGCTCGTACCTGGATCTGCACACGAAAACATGTGCAGGAAAGGGCATAAGTATACCACAATGGTACCCAGTAAGTGCCAAGCCTAAACTCGGTCGAGTAGTGACGAGGTCAGGTCAAGGCCCTACTGAAGTAAATAAAAATAAATTAAACAGTAAAAGATACAAGTAAATTTTACGGTAATACAGTTCAAGAAATTCTCAACAATCTAACAGTTAAGGGAGCCCTCGGCTCAAAACAAGGTAAACACAATAGGAAATCTCTCGGGATACCGTCCCGTAGTTTTAAATGAATATACAGTACAGGGGGATCTCACGGAATACGTCTGTAGTCCCAAAGTAAATATGCAGTGTTGGGGGATCTCCCGGAATACGTCCGTAGTCCCAAAGTAAATATGCAGTACAAGATGAAATGACAGGTATGACATCGAGTTACACAGTTTATATTGGACACCTATAAGGAAAATAAGGACTTAGCTAAACATGACGCACAGAATGTCAATTAGGCAGTTAAAACACGTAAGCATACTTTTCTAGTCTAAAATACATAATTAAACATATTAGTATAACTTAATAAGAGAAGCAATTTATGATTTAAAAAGGTTAAACAGGATTTTTGCAATAATAGCCCATGTACGTACTCGTCAGCTCACGTACACGGCGCCCATACACCAAATAATATCAAGATATCCTAAGGGGAAAGTTCCCAAAATAAGGTGAGGCAAGCCACTTACCTCGAACCGCTCAAATCAACTCGATATCACGTTCTTGCCAAGAGTATCCGACTCCAAATGGCCCAAATCTATTCAAAACAGTACAATACCATCAATACGCGCTAATGGGATGAATCCCACAAGAAAAACTATAAAAATTAGGCCAAAACCCGAAGTTGGCTCAAACCAGGCCCCCAGGCCCACGTCTCAAAACCCGACAAAATTCACGAAACTAGAAACCTCATTCACTCACGAGTCTAACCATATCAAGTTTACTAAAATCCGACACTAAATGGTCCTCCAATCCACAATTCAAACCTCTAAATCCCTAGCCTCCAACTTCAATTTTTCCACCTTAAATACAGATTAACTAGGTGGGAAAATACATGGCAAGGCAAGATTATTGACCAAAAATAAGCACAAGGAACTTACCTCAAGAAATGTCTTGAAAATGCTCTCAAACATCGCCCTAACCCGAGTTTGCAAAGCCAAAAATGATAAAAATCGCGAAGCCCTTCGGTTTTAATCACTGCCCAGATATTTTCGCACCTGCGGAATCTGGGCTCACACCTAGGTGTGCGCTTGTGCGGCAAATGTGCGCATTTGCACAACTCACTTGCCCCCTCTGCCTTCGCACCTGCGACGAAAGTGCCGCACCTGCTTGCTCGCGCCTGCGGATATCACTTCCGCTTCTACGCATCTTGCGCATTTGCGAACAGCCTTGCACATTTGCGGGCATCGCAGATGCGTAACTTTCTCGCACCTGCGACCCCAGGCCGACTCTCGACTTCTCGCATCTGCGCTTCAATCTCCGCATGTGCGGCTCATACTCCTAACCCCAAAATCACTCAACGAAGCTAACGGAGTCGACGGAAGTCCATTCCGGATCCGTCTTCACACAGTTCCGACTACCGTCCAAACTCTAAGACTTAAACTCACAACTAGGGACTAAGTGTCCCAAAACTCCCCAAATTCCATAACCAAACACTCCGAAAAATCCCAAAAGCAGAAACAAATATGGGGAAAGCAGATATTAGGGGATCAAGGCTCAAATTCTCAAAATGACCGGTCGGGTCGTTACATCCTCCCCCTCTTAAAACAATCGTTCATCCTCGAACGAGTATAAAGACATACTTGAAACTGAGAAAAGATGAGGGTACTGGCTGCACATATCCTGCTCAGTCTCCCAAGTCGCCTCCTCGACCGGCTGACCCCTCCATTGGACCTTTACTGAAGAAATATTCTTTGACCTCAGCTTTCTGACATGCATGTCCAACATAAGATAGACCTTTGTCCAACTGGACTGAGCTGAAATCCAATACATGAGTCGGATCACCGTGATACTTCCGGAGCATAGACACGTGGAATACCGGGTGAACTCCTGCTAGCCTGGGAGGCAAGGCAAGCTCATAAGCAACCTCCCCAACTCGCCGCAATATATCAAAAGGACCAATAAACCTCGGGATCATCTTGCCCTTCTTCCCAAACCTCATGACACCCTTCATAGGCGATACTCGAAGCAAGACCCGCTCACCCACCATAAATGCCAAATCACGAACCTTACGATCTGTATAACTCTTCTGCCTGGACTGGGCTGTGCGAAGTCTCTCCTGAATCACCTTCACCTTATCCAGGGCATCCTGGACCAAATCTGTATCCAACAATCGGGCCTCGCCCGACTCAAACCTTCCCACAGGGGCCCGGCACTGCCTACCATACAAAGCCTCATACGGTGCCATATGAATGTTGGACTGATAACTGTTGTTGTAAGAGAACTCTGTAAGTGGCAAGTATTGGTCCCATGACACTCCAAACTCTATCACACAGACACGGAGCATATCCTCAAGAATCTGAATCGTGCGCCCGGACTACCCGTCCATCTGAGGGTGAAAGGTTGTGCTCAGCTCTACCCTAGTACCCAACTCCTACTGTACGGCTCTCCAAAACCGGGATGTGAACTGTGTACCTCTGTCTGAAATGATGGATACTAGAATACCATGAAGGCGGACAATCTCTCTGAAGAGTATGTAGTCAACACCGGAATGAAATGGGCTGACTTGGTCAGCCGATCCACGATCACCCAAATAGCATTGAACTTCCTCAAAGACCGCGGAAGTCCAACCACAAAGTCCATGGTGATTTGCTCCCACTTCCACTCTGGGATCTCTAATCTCTCAAGTAATCCACCCGGTCTCTGATGCTCATATTTAACCTGCTGACAGTTGAGACACTTGGCCACAAACCCAACTATATCCTTTTTCATTCTTCTCCACCAATAGAGCTGCCTCAAGTCCTGGTACATCTTCGCGGCACCCGGATGAATGGAGTACCGCGAGCTATGGGCCTCCTCAAGAATCAACTCCCAAAGCCCGTCTACATTGGGCACACACATCCGGCCCTACATCCCCATCACACCGTCATCACCAATAGTCACATCTCTGGCATCACCTCGCCGAACCCTGTCCTAAAGAACTAGAAAATGAGGATCATCATACTGGCGCTCCCTGATACGGTCATAAAGAGAAGATCGAGCAACCACACAAGCTAATACCCGGCTAGGCTCTCAAATATCCAATCTCACGAACTGACTGGCTAAGGCCTGGACATCCAAGGCTAGGGACCTCTCAGCTGCCGGAAGATATGCCAGGCTCCCCAAACTCTCTGCCTGGTAACTCAAGGCGTCGGCCACTACATTGGCCTTCCCCGGGTGGTATAATATAGTGATATCATAGTCTTTAAGTAGCTCCAACGACCTCCGCTGACGCAAATTAAGGTCCTTCTTCCTGGACAAGTACTGCAAACTCCGGTGATCGGTGTAAATCTCACAGGGAACATCGTAAAAATAATTGCGCCAGATCTTCAAGGCGTGAACAATAGCTGCTAGCTCGAGATCATGAACTGGATAATTCTTCTCATGCACCTTCAACTATTTAGACGCATAGGCAATCACCCTACCGTCCTGCATCAATACCGCTCTGAGGCCAATCCTTAAGGCATCACAATAGACAGTGTAGGACCCCGAACCTGTAGGCAATACTAATACTAGGATTGTAGTCAAAGCTATCTTGAGCTTCTGAAAGCTCTACTCACACTCCTCGGTCCACCTGAACGGAGCACCCTTCTGGGTCAACCTGGTCATAGGTGCTATAATGGATGAAAATCCCTCCATAAAGCGACGGTAATATCCCACCAAACCAAGGAAACTGCGGATCTCCGTAGTTGATGACAGTCTAGGCCAACTCTGCACTGCCTCCACGTTCTTCGGATCTACCTTGATCCCATCACAAGACACTATGTGGCCCAAGAATGCCACTGAATCAAGCCAGATTTCACACTTAGAAACTTTTGCATATAATCTCTTCTCCCTCAAGGTCTGAAGCACGATCCTTAGGTGCTGCTCATGATTATCCCGAGACCAAACATATACCAGGATGTCGTTAATAAACACAATGACGAAGGAATCAAGATAAGATGGAATACATTGTGCATCAAATGCATAAAGGCTGCTGGTGCATTGGTCAGCCCAAATGACATGACAAGAAACTCATAGTGACCATATCTGATCCTGAAAGCAGTCTTCGGGATATCCAGCTCCCGAAACTTCAATTGATGATAGCCAGAATGCAAGCCAATCTTGGAAAACACCCTGGCACCCTGTAACTGGTCAAATAAGTCATCAATACGAGGCAATGGGTACTTGTCCTTCACTATAACCTTGTTCAACTGCCGATAATCAATACACATACGTATAGAACCATCCTTCGTTTTTACAAATAAGACCAGAGCACCCCAAGGTGACACACTGGGTCGAATGAAGCCCTAATCAAGCAACTCCTGCAACTGCTCTTTCAACTCCTTTAATTCAGGAGGAGCCATACGATATGGAGGAATAGAAATGGGCTGAGTGCCCGACAACAAATCAATGCCAAAATCGATATCTCTGTCGGGCGACATGCCCAGAAGATCAGCTGGAAATACATCTGGGAAGTCCCTCACTACTGGAACTAACTCAACTGTAGGGGTATCAATACTGACATCTCACACATAGGCCAAATACGCATCACACCCCTTCTCAACCATTCACTGATCCTTAAGAAATGAAATGACCTTGCGGGGAGTATACTTTAAGGTACCTCTCCACTCTAATCTCAGCAAACCTGGCATAGCCAGCGTCACGGTCTTAGCGTGACAATCAAGAATAGTATAATGGGGCGACAACCAGTCCATGCCCTAGATAACATCAAAATCTACCATACTGAGAAATAACAAATCGGCTCTAGACTCAAAACCACTAAGAGCAATCAAACACGATCGATATACGCGGTCCACAACAAGAGAATCTCCCACGGGAGTATATACATAAATAGGGGAACTTAAAGAATCCCTAGATATCCCCAAATGTGGAGCAAAATAAGAAGACACATATGAGTACGTATAGCATGGGTCAAATAATACTGATGCATCCCTATGATAGACAGGGACGATACCTGTGATGACTGAATCTGAAGCAACGGCCTATGATCAGGCTGAAAGGGCATAGTACCTGGCCTGGCCTCCCTCTCTAGGGCGACCTCGACCTCCCCGACCTCCACCTCGAGATGACTGAGGAGGTGGGGTAGCAGTCGGTACTAGAAGAATGGCCAGAGGACCCGGTGGAGCACGTGGAGGCTGATAATTCTGTGGAGATGCACCACTCTTGGGGCAATCTCTAACCAGGTGACGAGTGTCACCACACTCAAAACAACCTCTCGGAGGATGCGGCGACTGAGACTGACTTAGACCTGGCCTACTGGATTGGCCGGTAATAGCACCTCGAGTAGGAGGCATACTGGATACTGGCAGTGCATAATAGGGCTCCTGAGGTCTAGGAGGAGCTGGGACACCGCTGGCTATTGGAAGAGCTGAAATAACAGGGTGACTCACAAAACCCCTACCATAGCGTGTTACTGGTGCACGAGCTCCTGAATAATGACCAGTCTCTCGAGACCTCTTGGCCTCTCTCTCTTCTCTGTCCCGGGCGAACATGCCCTCCACTCTCTTGGCAATGCTCACTGCATGCTGATAAGTGATGTCCATCTTTAACTCCCTGGCCATACTGGTCCAAATACTGGGGTGGAGTCCCTCAGTGAAGCAACAAACCCTCTCTCTGACTGTAGGAACCAGAGCCAGTGCATGGTGAGCTAACCCACTAAAACGGACTGCATACTTCGACACAGCCATAAAACCTTGACGTAACTCTTCGAACTCTGCGCGCCAAGCATCCCTGAGGCTCTGAGGAACATACTCACGCAAGAACATCTCTGAGAACTGAGTCCAAGTGAGTGAGGCTGCCTCGTCCGGACTACTCAGCTCATAGGCACGCCACCACTGATATGTTGGTCCCCTCAGCTGGAAAGCAGTGAAAGAAACCCCACTCGTCTCCACAATGCCCATAGTGCGGAGAATACGATGACACTCCTTAAGAAAACCCAGAGCATCATTTGAAGCTAGTCCGCTGAAAGTAGGTGGGTGGTACGTCTTGTACCTCTCAACTTTGAGTTGCTCTGCCTCATAAGCAACTACCCGGAGCCACTGGGGGCATAGGAATATACTCTGGGGCCTGATCAACCTGGACCCTCTTCTTAGGGGTGCGGGCTGCGGGAGTCTATTCCCCTCCCCCAGCCTGAGATGTAGCGGAAGATATCGGAAATAGTCCAGCCTGAGCCAGAATGCTGAACGTGCTCAAGAACTAAGCTAAAGTCTCCTGGAGGGATGGAGTAGCAATAGGGCTCTCCGGTGCTGGCCCTCCAGCTGGAACTGCTGGGGGCTCCTCTGACGCAGCTCTCATAAGTGCTCGGGCTACATCGCGTGGTCGTCCTCTACCCCGACCCCGGCCTCTGGCGGCTCTGGCAGGGGGCTCGGGTGCCTGATCGTCGGTCCTCCCATTGTGGGTCCTCACTATCTGTGAGAAAGAATAGAATAGATTAGAATATTAGAATTTTTTAGTGTCAATAACTCGCACGACAAGGAAATCAAAGAAATATGATTGTTCTTAACAGATACATAGCCTCCCGAAGATAAGTACGGACGTCCCCGCATCGATCCGCGATACACTAATAAACCGGCTTGTGACTAGTGACTCCTACGGACGTAGTGCTTTGATACCAACTTGTCACGACCAAAATTATCCATCCGTAAGGGGTCGTGATGGCACCTAGTCTTTATGACTAGGTAAGCCTAATATTGTGAAAAATATAAAGAAAACACAATATTTTTTAAAGATAAACAACGTATTATAAATAGCCAAGAGTAGAACCACTCGGCATATACAAAATAGTTTCCCAAGACCCGGAATATCACTAAGTCACAAGCTTCTATAATTTATGTAGCTCTATACAAAAGTTTGAAGATAATAAGGGAAGTCTTTAGACGAGGGAGTAGAAGGGGACTCCGAAGATCTGCGGACGCAAGAAAAAATACCTTGAAGTCTCCTAGAATCAGCAGCACGCACTAACCCCAAGGCTGATAGCTCGTACCTGGATCTGCACACGAAAACATGTGCAGGAAAGGGCATAAGTATACCACAATGGTACCCAGTAAGTGCCAAGCCTAAACTCGGTCGAGTAGTGACGAGATCAGGTCAAGGCTCTACCGAAGTAAATAAAAATAAATTAAACAGTAAAAGATACAAGTAAAATTTACGGTAACACAGTTAAAGAAATTCTCGAAAATTTAACAGTTAAGGGAGCCCTCGGCTCAAAACAAGGTAAACACAATAGGAAATCTCTCGGGATATCGTCCCGTAGTTTTAAATGAATATACAGTACAGGGGGATCTCCCGAAATACGTCCGTAGTCCCAAAGTAAATATGCAGTGCTGGGGGATCTCCCGGAATACGTCCGTAGTCCCAAAGTAAATATACAGTACTGGGGGATCTCCCGAAATACGTCCTTAGTCCCAAAGTAAATATGCAGTACAAGGGGATCTCCCGGAATACGTCCGTAGTCCCAAAGTAAATATGTAGTGCAAGATGAAATGACAGGTATGGCATCGAGTTATATAGTTTATATTGGACACCTATAAGGAAAATAAGGACTTAGCTAAACAAGACGCACAGAATGTCAATTAGGCAGTTAAAACACGTAAGCATACTTTTCTAGTCTAAACTACACAATTAAACTATTAGTACAACTTAATAAGAGAAGCAATTTATGATTTAAAAAGGTTAAACAGGATTTTTGCAATAATAGCCCGTGTACGTACTCGTCACCTCACGTACACGGCGCCCATACACCAAATAATATCACGATATCCTAAGGGGGAAGTCCCCAAAATAAGGTTAGGCAAGCCACTTACCTCGAACCGCTCAACTCAACTCGATATCACGTTCTTGCCAAGAGTATCCGACTCCAAATGGCCCAAATCTAATTCAAAATAGTACAATACCATCAATACGCGCTAATGGGATGAATCCCATAAGAAAAACTATAAACATTAGGCCAAAACCCGAAATTGGCTCAAATCCGGTCCTCGGGCCCACGTCTCGAAACCCAACAAAATTCACGAAACTAGAAACCTCATTCACTCACGAGTCTAACCATATCAAATTTATTAAAATCCGGCACTAAATGGTCCTCCAATCCACAATTCAAACCTCCAAATCCCTAGCCTCCAACTTCCATTTTTTCACCTTAAATACAAATTAACTAGGTGGAAAAATACATGAAAAGGCAAGATTATTGATCAAAAATAAGCACAAGGAACTTACCTCAAGAAATGCCTCGAAAATGCTCTCAAAAATCGTCCTAACTCGAGTTTGCAAAGCCAAAAATGATAAAAATCGTGAAGCCCTTTGGTTTTAATCACTGCCCAGATATTTCCGCACCTGTGGAACCTGGGCTCGCACCTACGGGTGCGCTTGTGCGGAAAACGTGCGCAACTGCACAACTCACTTGCCCCCTCTGCCTTCGCACCTGCAACGAAAGGGCCACACCTGCGCGCTTGCGCCTGTGGACATCCCATCCGCTTCTACGCATCTTGCGCATTTGCGAACAGCCTTGTACATTTGCGGGCATCGCAGATGCGGAACTTCCTCGCACCTGCGACCCCATGCCAACTCTCGACTTCTCGCATCTGCGCTTCAATCTCTGTATGTGCGGTTCACGCTCCTAACCCCAAAATCACTAAACAAAGCTAACGGAGTCGACGGTAGTCCATTCCGGATCCGTCTTCACACAGTTTTGACTACCGTCCAAATTCTAATGCTTAAACTCACAACTAGGGACTAAGTGTCCCAAAACTCCCCAAATTCCATAACCAAACACTTCGGCAAATCCCAAAAGCAGAAACAAATATGGGGAAAGCAGATATTAGGGGATCAGGGCTCAAATTCGCAAAATGACCGGCCAGATCATTACATGGAGGCCCGACCCGTTGATATAATCGCTATAATTTGGCTGAGGCCGATACACCAGATGGTGTCATTACAGGTACGATCCCGATTTGTTATAAAAGAATATTTTCCCTTAATTTGATTCGGATCTGAATATTGAAGTGAGTCCTCCTATTATGCTCCGCTTATGGGTAAGCTTCGTAATTTTGTGACCCTCTTATATGTTTATCCCTGTTGGGAGATTTGAAGATGTGAGCCCGTGTCTGTCATTTTTATTTTTGGGCACCATTGAGGGCTATAAGTCCAAAAGTAATTTTTATTATTCATTACAGTGGGTTTGATGTGTTTCAGAATAATTGATTCCAATTTTATGAATTATATTCCCTACCGGTATGAGGGTTCATTATGCGTTATGAAAAATGTTTATGAAATTTATTGAAAATAAGAAAGAAAGGAAATTGAAATTTCAGTTGGCACAGTTTGCAAAATACTTGTGATTCGGAGTTGAGAACGAGATCCTTGCATTTTTATATGATGTGAAATATTGAAATTGGGCTACAAGCCATCGTGGAAGTTATATAAGGACCAGGTCCTTGTGGTGAAATATTTATGAGTTTAAATTCTTCCTTTGTGAAGTTTAATTTGTACTATAGTACTAATGGGGAGTTATGCCTGATAGGCTTATTTGATAATTCTTTTATGTATTTCTGCACCATAATTGTGATGTAATTATTGAGTTTTAACCTACGAGGTGAGTGCCCAGGTGGCATTAAATGTGACTCGTTAAGTCGGGTAAATAGTTATGAGGTCTTCATGCCTCACATTTTGCTGTCACTGTTGTGAAAATTTGAAATGAGGTTTTGGTTAATATGAAGTTAATTGACGATGTTGTAATCGATTATGAACAATTATTAAGACCAGAGATATGGTTATGGGCATACATATGATGTGATTCATGTAATGATATCATTATGATAATGTAGTGCTTGTAATGCTGAGATTAGTGTTATTGATATATACATTATGGTGCTTTGTGGGTTTGTGGATGTGTTGTTAAGAGTTATTTTGGTG
Organism: Nicotiana otophora; assembly: GCA_000715115.1. Classification (NCBI taxonomy): domain Eukaryota; kingdom Viridiplantae; phylum Streptophyta; class Magnoliopsida; order Solanales; family Solanaceae; genus Nicotiana; species Nicotiana otophora. The sequence goes on from AWOL01S0001681.1 coordinate 92,080, forward strand.
TTGCTCTGGCAGGTGGATAGGCCCAATTACAGGGGAGACTCTGTCAAAATTTCTGAAAAATTTGGGAGTTAGTAAAATTTGGGGGATTGAGACATGTGAAATAAGAGATAAGTTATGTTATGTGTTTGAGGGCGGACTTTACTTCTCATTCAAGGGCGAATGATCCTAAGTGGGGGAGAATGTAACACCCCGAAAAATTTCGAAGTACTTCAGCACTATTAAGAAAGTTGATATGTGCGTAGGCACGAGTTGCTATAGCCAGTTGAGACTAATACCGTGTGTTTATGTGAAAATCGGACTTTTTGAAAATGTTTGGAGTGTGAGAAATTTGGTCTTAAAGTTTACAAATATGGATAAAAGAAATAATCTCAATTGAGATGGTGTTGTCGGACTTATGTCGAATGCAGTAAAGTGGGATCAACCGCGAGTATATGTATAAAAGTAAAATCATCAACTTAGTAACCTCAGAATAATTCTTAGCAAGTTCGAGGACGAACATTTGTTTAAGAGTGGAGAATATAACGACCCGACTTGTCGTTTTAAGAATTAGCGTCCCGTTCNTAAAGTTGATGTGTGCGTAGGCACGAGTTGCTATAGCCAGATGGGACTAATATCGTGCGTTGATGTGAAAATCAGGCATTTTGAAAATGTTTGGAGTATAAGAAATTGGCTTTAAAGTTTATAAGTATGGATAAAAGAAATAATCTCAACTGAGATAGTGTTGTCGGACCCATGTTAAATTTCGGAACGTAGAATCACTCGAGAGTATGTTCGTAAGAATACACTCAGTAATTTAATATCCTCAGAAAGATTCTTGGCACGTTCGAGGACGAACGTATGTTTAATAGGTGGAGAATATAACGACCCGACTTATCATTTTAAGAATTAATGCCCCGTTATGTGACTTAAGGTCTCGAGTAGCTTCGTAATATGTATTATGACCCGCGGGTGTAGTCGAGTTTGATTTTCGAAAGATTCGGAAATAAATTGAAAGAACAATTCTTATTTAGAAGCTTAAATGGAAAGAGTTGACCGGAGAGTTGACTTTTGAGCAAACGTCCCCGGATTAGAATTTGGATGATGTCAATATCTTCGTATGGTGATTTCGGACTTAGGAGTATGTCCGGATTTGGATTTGGAAGTCCACAGGACAATTCGACGCATTTTGGCGAAAGTTGGAAAATAAACGATTTTCAAAAAGTTCGATCGAAGGTTGAATTTTTGATAACGAGGTCAGAATCCGATTTTGAAAATTGGAATAGGTATTTTATGTCATTTATGACTTGTGTGCAATATTTGAGGTCAATCGGACTTGATTCGTTAAGTTTCGGCATCAAATGTAGAAGTTGGAAATTTCATAATAGACTAAAGTTTCAAGTGAGTTCGCACAAGACCTAACTTCAAATGAGCATTACTCTCATGATACAAAGTTTTATTTGGTGTATTACCTATAAAATGAAAGATCCTTGAGTCTAGTTTCTGATTCATCAAACCGTTTGTCATTTGGATATTCCTACAAGAAGTTATGACCAAATTACCAAAGGCTGGAAATATTCGATTTTGCGACCAATTCCGCGATCGCAGAATAGTTATGCGATCGTGAAACTGCTTCTGCGACCGCAAACTGGTCACAGAATGGACCAAAACAGCCCAGTTCTTGGCACAAAATTTTGCGACCATTGTGCGGCCCGCATACCCATTCTGCGGTCCATTATGCGACTGCATACCTGCTTTCGGAGGGTTAATCTTTCTATTTTCATAACCCGACCCCATTTTAATAAATAGCCTTTGGGGCTTATTTTTGGGTGTTTTCAGCGGGTTTTAGAGAGAGGCAAGAACATTTTAGAGAGATAAGGAGGGAACCTAGCATTCTAATCATCCAATCTTAAAGAATCAAGGAAGTTAATCACAAGATCTTCATCTAAGAGGTAAGGTTCAACCCCTATTCTTTGAATTTCGAGTTTGGGGTAAACGATTGATGATTTGGAGTATGATTCTTGGGTGTAAGAGTATTTTATATAT